>OX359250.1:35883188-36069334 GCA_947179485.1 Allacma fusca | reverse complement strand
GCTCCTCGTAGGTAACACACTGGGTATATAAGCCCAGCTCACAGCTGAATCCTCAGTCTGTGTGTCCTCGCCCTAGTGTAAACATCAACCTTAAGTACTCTATAATAAAGACCTGCATTATTAACTATCCTTGCATAAGGTATCGCTTATTCCAGATTCCCCTCTCGTAGCTCACTGATCTACGTACATACATAATTATTGGCACACAGGCTCATATGTGCACATACCATAATTCCCCCGAAAGTGGCATGTCACATTGGTGGAGGCCCTAAAAATACCCGAAATCTGTGAAAAATAAGTGATTAAATACTTACAGTGCAAAAACTACTTTAATTTTCCCCTGAAAACGCGTAAAATAACTCTTTAAGTACAAGACTCGAAAAGTGACCGTTGAAAACTGAACACAACACCAACACACATAAGTACTTCCTTTGTGTGAACTCACGTGATTTTCACTTTCCTACATTTAAACCTAGTGACTTTTACAACTAATTAACAATTTTCCTACAACCTAAACTACTTATTCTACCGAGACTAAGTGAAATTCTCGAACTTTTTCAACCATTTTCAACAAAAATGGCCGTTTTTTCGGCTCAACCCATACTGAATAGGACGGACTTCAGCCAAGGCCCAGGTTCCCATACTACAACCCATGGACAACGGCTGATGATTTTCTCACTCTGATGTCAATTTTCATCCATTTTCAACCCGTTTTCACATATTGGACAACCCTAAACTGATGATAATTCATCCCACAAATACATTTTCACCCGATTCTGGACACTCGCATCTCGATTTTTAACAAAATTAGACGTTTTTACCCACGGATGACGTTGGTATGCCAGTCCCGGATTTTTCCGTAGACACAACTTCAACTCCGGTAATCTAAATTATCTATTCATTATTCCCACATTGGATTATTCTCCCGCATTCCATTTCCGTTACCCGTCATCCCTTCCAAATTCAACAAAATGTCGCACGACGATTTAAAAGCTGAAATCGCAGCCCTTAAACAAGAATTAGTCGACGCCCGTAAATTAAAAGAAGATGAACTCGACCTACAGAAGACTCAGGTCGCTGACCTACAGAAACAAATCGATTCCTTCGAAAAGATGCTACCCGGATTAAAATTATTCGGACGCTCAGTTCAAGATCGTCATGATGATAATTTCAAAAAACTGAAGACTCGCATCTCTCCTTATAATGGAGTTGAGAATGCTCGCGATTACATTTCAACTTTATTCTCGCAACGTGAAAATCTCAACCTACCAATGGATTATTTCCTGCAAGTTTTTCACCACTTTTTCGACGCCCGCTCCAATCAAGACGTTAAGGACTGGTTTTCAACAATCCAACCCAAAGTCCGCCGCCGATTGGACGCAAAATAAACTCCCGAAAATATATGGACCTACTTCAAGGACTCATTTTTAAAACAATTTGACGATGTCGTCCAGCGCCGAGACGCCAAAGACGACTATGACCTTTTTACACTCAAGACCGGGATGGACGCCCACGAGTTTGTTACCAAACTCGTCAAGATATGTTATCGTATCGATCCGACCTGGTCATCCACAGAAGTAGTCGAAAATCTTCGCAGAAAACTTCCCGGCAATCTCCGCAAGCATTTTGCGAATGAGCAAAATCGCTCTTTACCAGAATTTGAAACCCGCCTGAAGGAACTCCTAACAATCGATTTTCCTGATGGTAAGTACGCCGAACCCGGCTGTACCGTCACAAAAAGACAACCTAAAGACACCAGCACTACTAAACCTGCCAGTAATAAGTCGGAGGCATCCGCAGCTGTCAAAATGAACTCACCAATAACCTGTCAATATTGTCAGAAGAAAGGCCATCACGCCGGGGTCTGTTACCGACTCCGAGATGGACTACCTCCCATTCAACCTCGAAATGGTGAGAGACCGAATCAAAACCAACCACCTCGAGGAAATGACCTTAACGACAATCGAAATTTTCATCATCAACGTCAGTTCAACCAACAGAACCTTCGAAACCAACAACAAAACAACAGATTAAATAATAACCCTCGCTTTCATAATCAGAATCGCCAACAAGGAAATCAAAATCATAATAATAATCATCACAATCCTTGCTTTCAAAATAACAACAACAATGCTCCCCCAGGAAACCCAAATCGTAACAATCAACCTAATATTCGAGCCCTGGAGGCAGCGGTTCTCAACTTGAGTGCCCGATTAGCACCACCAACACCTACACAACAACCCGCTCCTGCCAGACAACCACCTCAACTTACATGGTTTCCTTCGGAAAACGCATAGGTGTGTTGACTCGGGATCAACACACCACACCAAACCTTCCGCCGGATCCTGGAATTTACAACTCCTCGCATCCATTTTCTCTTTTTCAAAATTTTCATGAGTACCTCGAACCTAATAATTCGGAATTTCAAAATCAAAAATTGTACTCGCAATCAGTCGAAGATTCAATCCCGCATATTCCTACTCAATCCAAAATTATTACTCAACACAACCTAATTCGAAATCAGAGTGCAGATTCCCGATCTGTACATACGTACCAATCCCCGCTTGAATTAGCAAAAGAATTTAGAATGTTAGAAGCTCGCCAACAGAAATCTACAGATTTTTTCTGTTCAATTAAATTAATTAACTCCAGCTCCCACGTCAAAGGATCTTTTGATAGTGGGGCTACCATCTCAACTATATCACCCGCTTTGGTTCAAGAACTCGAACGTATAGCACCACAGGCTATACATGTCAAAACCCATGCACGACGTGCTTTAGGACAATTCGTTCAAAACTCGGTGGTTTACTATAACAAAACCGCCTCGCTATTTTATGAGGTTAAAAACAAGTTTCATTCGTTTGACTTCGCTATAGTCCCTAAATCCTCAACTTTACTCATCATTGGATTAGACTTTCTCGAATACCATAAATCCTACCTGGATTTTGGTCACCGTACCTATGAATTAAATCCTGCTTCGGACTCACGTTCAGTAATTCATACTGAACCACCCAATACAGATACACCCGATAATGACTACTCAACTAATACTGAATCCCAATCCAGCTCATCACAGTCAGTTAAACGTTTTACCTGCTATACATCCCGCCCTTATGAAATCCCTGCAAGAACCTTCGAGCCTATATGTATAAAATTCCGAGAAGACTACGAAGGCCCCGCAGTAATATTCCCTGAAACTTCCCAGATCAGAGGACTTTCAATGGGAACGCCCATTGTCACAGTAAAGGACAAATGCGCTTACCTGTTAATTTTTAACCCGCATAACCGCAAGGTTACCCTTCCCCGCATTCGAAATATAGCAAGTTATGATCCGTTTGACGGAGAAGAAGTGGAAATTCCTGAACCTACTAATACCAATAATACCTCACCTTACCCACCTATAATTGGACATATTATTAATCAACCCTACTCACCTCCATTAACACCTTTTACCGTGGATGAGATAAATATGGGACCCGCTATGACACCACAACAAAAGAATTTGATGCTCGACAAAATTAATTCTTTCAGAACCTGCTTTGCCCGAAATGAAACAGAACTCGGAAAATTAAAATACAAATACGTCACGGTTGACACCGGAGATTCCCCACCTGTGTACAAGGTACAGTACCGAGTTTCGGACTTCGAACAAACTGTCATGAAGCAACATACCGACCAAATGTTAGACGCCGGAATCATATCCCCATCAACTTCCCCGTGGAACTCGCCCATATTATTAATCAAGAAGCCTAATGGAGAACATCGGTTCTGCATTGACCTACGATGGGTCAATAAGAACGTGGCATCACAAAATACCTGGCCACTGCCCAACATCCCGCAGCAATTAGACCGCCTGCATGGAGCCCGATGGTTCATCCTCATGGATGCACTCCAAGGCTTCCTACAACGCGAAGTACATCCCGATGACCGGAAGAAATTTGCTTTCACCACACCAGAAGGGAAGTTTGAATTTAATAGGCTCCCCTTCGGCTACATGAATGCACCCGCTGAATTTCAGTCCATGATGGACGATATACTAGGAAACCTTAAATATTCCCTGGTCCTAGTTTATGTAGATGACGTCTTAGTCTTCGCTACAACCTTCGAAGAATTATTAACCCGCTTGCAACTAGTCCTGCTTAGATGTCAAGAATATGGACTTCGTTTTAAAATATCGAAATGTTTTTTCGGATATAACTCCATCCGGTATTTAGGTTGGAGAATAGACCTAAATGGAATAAGTGTACCTGAAGATAAGATCGACGCAGTACAAAAATTCCCAGTCCCGACAAACATCAAAACTGTTCGCTGCTTCCTAGGACTTTGCGAACAATTCAGACGATTCATCCAAGATTATGGAAAAATAGCCAAACCAATATCAGATTTGCGACGAAAAGACGCAATTTTTGAATGGACGCCCGCTTGTGATAACGCATTTAACCATCTCAAATCAGCGTTAACAAATTCACCAGTGTTACAAATCTACAACCCTGCTGCAGAAATCCACATCCATACAGATGCCTCCGCCATTGGCATTGGAGCCATCTGCATGCAAACGATCGATGAAGGAAAATCTTTGCACCCGATTGAATACGCATCCCGCTCATTAACATCGGAAGAGCAAAAATATTCCACTCACAAAAGAGAACTACTCGCAATTATTTTTGCTATAAGGAAATTTAGACCCTACATATTTGGAAAAAGGATCCACATAAAAACCGACCACCAAGCCCTTCAATACCTCAACTCTTTGAAGGACCCCCATGGCCAACTCGCTCGTTGGGCATTGGAATTTGCCGATCAAGAAATGGTAATTAAATACCAAAAAGGAGCTACCATGGCTCATGTGGACTGCCTTTCCCGCTACCCTATAAGACAACTCAGATATGCAATAGCCCGCTCCTCGCCAGAAGACATTGGAAAAGAGGACCAACTAATACAACATACAGTTGGTGGTAACATCTCGCTATTCGCTGATAAACAGAAACAGGACCCGAAACTCCTCAAAATAATTCAAGACCTGCAAGAAAACGGAGATAAGTCAGAACACCCGCATATTTTTGGAAAAAATTATTGCCTACTACATGGATTATTATACCGTATTGACGCAAACATGAGCGCCTCTCCATATAAGCTCGTGGTACCTTTGCCTTTACGCCGAGATATTCTGAAACTCATGCATGACGACCCCGCTGCAGGCCATGGAGGCTTTTATAAAACCTGCTCACTAATAAGAACAAGATACTACTGGCCTCGAATGACTGATGATATTTTTAAATATATCAAGTGCTGTAAAATATGCCAGCGCGAGAATGCCCGCAATAAATTCCCGCTGGGCAAACGTGAAACAATCCCGACGCCTACTAATCTATTTGATACAATAGCCATGGATTATATTGGCCCACTATTCAAAACTCCCCGAGGTAATCAATACGCACTAGTAATTATTGATTACGCGTCCCGCTACTTGATTATAATACCCACTAAGACAGCCACAGCATTTAACTCTTGGGAACTTCTCCAAGAACACGTTCTTTACACTCATGGATGGCCCCGAAAAATCGTTACGGATGGAGGTACCCATTTTACAGGAGCCACATTCAAAGCCAGCTTGAAAGAACATGGCATTCAACATGTAGTGGTGATGCCCCATTCGCCGCAATCCAATGGAATCGTAGAGCGCAGTAACCGCGATATCAAGACCTACGTAAGAAAATTCCTCGACGTCCCGAGTAAACATTATATTTGGGATTCACTCGCTCACAGAGCAGCTTTCTCGCATAATATTAAAGTTCATGAGGCTACTCGCTACTCACCATACTATTTGGTGCATGGCCGACAACCTCTACTCAAGGCCGACTTAATTTCACCCGTCGCCAACCCGAGGATCCCCAAAACCCCTGAGGACAACCAGGATGCAATTAATGAAGCATTAAAATTTGCAGCGGAACTTTCCAGGAAAAAGCAGATCCAGAGGGATGCAGCCTTCAACCAGAAACGAGTAGGCCACTCGTATCAAATTGGAGACTGGGTCCTCGTGGACACTCTCCAGGATGGTTTAAACCCGCGAACCAAAGGTCCCTATATAATTTCCAAAATTTTGGGAAATTCATCTTATGAAGTAGTTCCTGCTTATGAAAATACCAACCTAAGAACGCGTAACGTGCATCAACAGCACCTACGACCCTACCATCAATTGCCAGATGGATGGATGGAAGACTACCCTTTCTTGGTTAAGGATCCCATACCTGCCCGAGACTTAGGAAGCTCCATCTTTGCTCAAACCGATGCTCCAATTTTACCTCGCCCGGATAGATTGATCACCTATCCTCCCGTAGTACCATTGAACTCGCAAACATCCACTCATTCAACTAAAACAACCAATTATAATTTGGTAACTCGCGAAGGAACGGTTGGAAATGCGCAACCACCGCTCGTTCCGCAAAACTTCAACATACCGCCACTCATGTCACTGGTGATTACCCCTCCAGGGTCACGTTCACCATCACCCGAACCGGATAATTACAGGGACTTAGATTACAGCCCACCACGTAGATCTCGTGGATACAATAGTTATACTGGTCCTGCTTATAATACTAGATCACGTCGCCCCAGACGTGCACAATATTCCCGAGAGACGTCTCCAAGGAGTATTGAAAGAAGAACACCCACCCCCATTTTAACAGAAAATACCCGGAGTCCCGCTTTGTCCAGAGCGCACTCGCCGACATTAACAATCAGCTCCGCTTCATCATTCTCTCCGTACATGCCCGTACTTACCCGAGAATTATTAACTCCCGCCATCACTCATCAGGACAGCAGTGACAACGAAGTAGCTCAGATTAATTCTCCGCCTATACTTCGACCCGAAGTCACTACTCCGACAAGAATTAATACTCCCGAAATTTACTCACCTACCATACATTCGTCTCCTACGCCTGAACAATTTTTATCTCGCTCACCTTTCCCATTGCGGACTACCCCGCCGAGATCGTTCAGGATCTCCCCGATTTTAGAGAAAATTCATCGTACATTTATCCGACATTCCCCCGTCAGAGAAAATATTCCCGCAAATATTGCCCCAGTATCTCCCACCTTCAGTACGCTCTCAAGCACAGCTGAAGAAATGTATGGATATATAGGATCAATTACTGATCCCACCGATGACCCCCATGAGGACAATTTACCACTAGACGAATTATACCCGCAACCTAATTTACCCCAATTTACTACCATCCCGCCCTTCGGATTAAGCTCCCCCAAGCCCTTATTTTCAATGAGCTTACCCGCAAATTCCGAACCCGCTAGAATGCCTTATGCTACTGAAGAAGAACTTGATACTTTCGTACACAATTGTATGGAAATGTATAAATTCCCTTATGATAAAATTGAAACATACCGTTGCACAGATGAGGACTGCGAAGGATACATGCACCCTCACTGCTTTATATATGACCGGCAAAATGGACTTCCACGAGAGTTGGAGGAACCCGAATGTCCACCAGAAAATTTTGTAGAAGCCCGAATACCCCGAACGACAGAATGGGAATGGAACTTATTCCGCGAATTTATTAGAAACCGACCTGGCACTTCAACAACCGTATATTGTCAAGTCCCACGATGTACCTGCCTAGGCTTATTTCACCCATTTTGTCATTATTATACCGAACCTAATATCACCGAATGGAAAGATTCAGAAAACTATGCAATAATGTCACAAATTGCCCCGCTGATGAAAGAAATTCAAACCATGGATACCCTTGTACAAGAATATTCTGACATACACATTACCCAAACATTTAGAAACACCAATGCTATGTTGGGTCAAATCCAGCTAAGTTTGGACAAAATATCCATTCACCCCGATAATACAGACATGCGAAAACACCGTAAACAAGCTATAATGTACACAGAGACATTAGCAAATCGTTTGATGGACAAAATTCATCCTGAAGACCACAATACCTGTCCCCACTGCTTAATTTTAGCTACCTCGCAACCCGAGAAAAGAACAGTTCCTGCGAAAGTCACTACCCCTGATTTATTTGCAGAAAGTATCATTGACAGCATCTCTGCATTACTCGACTCCCCGAGCTCGACAGAATCCCGCTTACCTCGAAAAGATATCTCCCAGGATACACTCGATTTTGAGTCCACACTGGTTACGACTCCACAAGGTGCGTCTCCCAGTGCCCCACATGATGACTCAATCCCCCTCTTCGAATCTCCCATAGGTCCTGCTCAAGACCATGAAATGCTCTCTCCGGAGGCACCAAAAATTCCAGTACAACCTCCAGTCTCCGAACCAAACCCGCTTAACATTCTTAGGGTGGAGGAGATGGCTCCAGAAAGTGTACTACCTCCGGCAGAGTCAACGCCATTAACACAGCCAAATATTAGTGCAAATTTTTCAAATATAAAGACTTACTCAGCTAAAAAGACACCCGCCAGATCTACTCCCATCAGAAGTAGACTTCGCCCTAGAGGTGAAGTTCGAAAAGATTATAAACAATTTTTTGAAACCCGCAAGAGACAAATCAGACAACCTGCAGATAGTTGTAAACCGAAAAAATTAAAAGCAGTTGATAGTGACCTTCCTAGTGACAGCACACTACCATCAACAAGTGCTACAGTAAAAACAACAGCGCCGGTCAAAACTACCGAAAGTAAATTACCCGCTAAAAAGACGCTACCAGCAACATCAAAACCCGCTCCAACGATAGTGAAATTAAAACCCGCCGTGACTTATGAACGTTACCAATACAAAGTCAAGCCATCAAAACATAATGAACTGGAGATGGTCCCATGGCCCGTTGGAGATGCCCTGTCTATGCAATTCCAGGACTACTCAGTAGTCCCCCCGAAAGCCTTCCCACTACCAAAGGTAATACCTGCAAGACCCCAAACCTTGTTAAAGGAAGTTCATCTTCCTCCTGCCGTATTTTCAATACCCGCACCGACTCCAAAGCCCTGGTTGGCTTTACAGACCACAGAACAAACCCCACAGAAATGTTTGGAAGCTCCCCTCTTTACAGTTGGGTCAAGCCAAGTGTCTTCCCCTGACCAGCCAATGGAGTCAAGCTCAAAAGAAGCATCCCCTGCTGCCCCACCTGAAGAGTTCATGGACACAGAAACTAATGTTTTTTCTCCCGAACACAGTGTAGGTACACCAGATGAGATTCCTACAAGTACTCGAAGACTTTCAGCCCAGATGCACGCGTCCCTGCTTCGAAGACAGAGCCGCTCGTTCAGTGCCACTGAGCCTGAGTTCATAACTGTTCACTCATCAACTGAGAGTGAACCTGAATAATTCCTCACGTAAAAGTTGGCCTGCTACGAATCCTGATATTGATATTTGTTTCATGTTTGAAATATTTGTTTTTTTTATATTAGTTTTAGATAACTCGCTTAGATAACACCAGTAGTGTAATGTAGTAATTTTAAAGATTATATCTGTACATATATAAGTAATTAATTTTTACATTCCTTTTGTTACTACAGTTACTTATTTCCTCGCTAATCTTATTCCTTAACTTATACAACAACTTACCTATTTTTTTTTAAACCTGCTAATAATTATTAATGTAAATAACTCGCTTTGATTTATTTCTAGCTTTACTTGATAGATTTAAAATTAAATATGCTAAACTAGTCAAGGAATAGCCACCTACTTTAAATTAATCAGCAAAATAACGACAGTCAGTCAAACCATGTTTCTTTCAATTATTATATTTGTTTAATTACTTGTATAACTAGCTATTCATTTGTATTATATGAGCATTCTATTTCTTTCAACTCGCAAATATCTAGTTATCAAGATCATCTGTTCAACTTCAAGAAATGGACATGGAAATCCTGCTAATTATAGCATTTGGAACTCACTAAAATTGGACTCACCGACTTCCTTACCTAATATTCCTTACCCAAAAACGTTATAAACTCTCGCTAATTACCTACCTTCAATTCTAACCTATCCTTAACCTAACTCGTACCTGGTCATCCATTAGCACTACGAAGTTCTCGCAAACAATCTAAATTTCAATCCAACTCGAAAATACAACCATTTAAAACTATCTCAAATTTCCTCAATACTCATCAACAAACTTTTGCTAATGTGACCCAGCATTTAAAATCAATACAAAATGCTACTCCTCAATTCCTACCTAACCTTCCTTAACACTAATCTCTCCTGTCGGTTTACCAGCCATCAGCCCTTAGGTTGCCTATTGGAGTTCCCGAATGATTCAAGACAGACGAACAAGAATGAACCACTGAAAATTTAAGAATACAAAATTTAATTCTCTCGCTCGAAATATAATACAGATGTTTCTCGCAATAATATATTTTCTTTCTCTTTTTACTTATGACCCGATATGATTATTTAATTCCAATTGACTTGACACTAGTTATCTCGCTTTAGAAATATGAATTTTATAGATATAGATTTACTTTAAGATTACTTATTAATATTATCTCGCTGATGTATTTTTCCAGCTAATGAATTATTACTTAATTATACTTATATTATTATGAATTTATTTACCTATGAATTTACTCGCTAATAATAATTGTTAAAATTAGATTACACCTGCTTAATAGAATTTGTAAATATTTAATACTATATTATACTGTTATATTACATACTCATTGATTATCTCACGAGGACGTGAGTGTTACGTAAGTGTGGGGGTGTGGCATACATGTAATCCCTAGTTATATAAGTGTATATAATAACCTGCTTATTGTTACTCGCCACCTAATAATATTACTCCCTCGCTACCCGCTCCTCGTAGGTAACACACTGGGTATATAAGCCCAGCTCACAGCTGAATCCTCAGTCTGTGTGTCCTCGCCCTAGTGTAAACATCAACCTTAAGTACTCTATAATAAAGACCTGCATTATTAACTATCCTTGCATAAGGTATCGCTTATTCCAGATTCCCCTCTCGTAGCTCACTGATCTACGTACATACATAATTATTGGCACACAGGCTCATATGTGCACATACCATAATTCCCCCGAAAGTGGCATGTCACACTATTAAAATAGATTTTGTCAGATTTCTCAAACAACAACAACAAAAAAATGACAAGCTCCTCCTCTAGTGGACGCAGGATAGGGAGCATTTTCACACCATTACAATAAACGCTGGGCAATATTGTAAGCTCCAATTACCAATTTATTCCTTGGAGGAAAAACATTAAAGAAATTACAGAACGCATTGTGTAGCTTTAGGAGAAAGTTTGGAAATAAATTCATAGCAAAAAAAACAAAAGTAAATAAGTATTATTCAGAATGGCCATCAACTTTAAAAATCTCAAAGGCTGTATGTATCCCTGAAGGCTCTTCTGTCCGGAGGGAAATACTGTTGTGGAATCAGTGAGATAAAAATAATCTCTACTTCAATGTGACTGGATAAAAAAAAAGGATGAGTGTTATATCCAGGTGTTCAGCATCCAAGGTCAATGGTATATGATATATATAGAGAGACTTACTGCCCGTAAATACGGATAATTGGGAAGGTCCTCCTCAACAGTTTGCTTATATAGCATCCGAGGGGAAAGAGACGCCCTTGAAATTGTCCAGGGAGGATGTGAATGCCAAAAGTTTTCTATCTCTTGTCACGATCCGAATCTCATTATAAGGAAGATTACACTTGTTGATAAGGACTCTAATAACCACACATACGAAGAGATTGTTCCCCTTGATTGTGTTTCCCAATTCATTACTATTCCTCCTGCAATCATTAGACTCATAACCAGTCATTTGTATCTAGCCGTCAAATAACTCTGGGGATAGATATACAGTAGTACGGACGCTAATAATAGCCATAATAAACTACCTGTGGCGTTCCTCTATCTATCCTCCCGTATATTTTCTCCTCCCAGCTCAATCTCCTCCAGACTCGCATCCCAGGAGTAGGGGAGGAATCCTTCATATTTTATTCCGAGGGTTTAGTCCCTCTATAACGGCCCCTCAAGATAATTTCATGCTCTTGTAATTTACAGGGAAATCAATCTTGTACAGAGTATATCCTTTAGTTTGTCATATAGGACGTATGTTCTGACTTAGAGCCTCTGCCGTTATAACGAGACTCGTAAAAAAACCTTTCAATAGTAAGGAAAAAAATAGCAGTGTGCTCAACAAGAAGGGCAGAATGAAGTGTAAAAAATCTAAGGGATTTCCAACGGAGGGAATGCTCTTGTGAGGGGATCCTTTGGAGATAGGATTGAGTGTAGACACAAGTGGAGATAAAGTAGAGTGCTGGGGCAGTTCCGAGGCTAATGCCGTGTGTCGGGTCACACATCGTCTATGAGGAGGAACGATTCTGGAATGACCGTAACGATAGTTTTTTTTCTGATGGGGAGATCTCGGGCTAGAGCATTCATTAAATTCTTCTTGAGAGGAAGACAAAGGGAGAAGTAACGAGGGGAAATGTGGATTTTATGTCCTATAGCCACTTTCTCTCTCACTCTCCCTCTCTCTCTCTCTCTCTCTCTCTCTCTCTCTCTCTCTCTCTCTCTCTCTCTCTCCATGCACAATCAAGGGGAAATCAGGTACGTAATAGAGAAGATAATGGCAGGTCCAAAAAAAAGGAGAGAAAACGACCTTCTTGAAAAAAGTCCATCTCGCAGGTATATAGATAGTCGTTGGCGGTTGGGTAATGTGTTAAGACCATGTACGATAGTAGCCTGGCTTTGTGTACCCCTGGAAAAAAACTCCCGTGGGCACAAGTGGGGTCTCTTTATAACAGTAGCCTTGGAAAAGAAACTTTTCTTAAATAATTCCTCTGCTGTTATATTCAAAGCGGAAATAAGATTTCGGTGAGGGCAGCCTTTGTAGGAGTTTGGCCCTAGAGGGGAAACAAATTTTATGGAAGGAGGCCGCTGTAGGGAGACGCTCTTGTGGGAGCTCTCGTGAGGAGAGAAAATTAACATTGTGGGAAGTAGGAATGTTTTTAAACACCTTGACTCCGCTGGACTGGAAGTGATTTCTGAGGGGCTGTTATAAGGACAGTGTACACTGTGTGATCGCTTTCTCTCTGCTTTCTCTGCTTTCTCTGCTTTCATCCCTTTCTCTCTCAGTGCTGTGAACATATGTAGCAATGGAAGTAAATTTTTTTTCCCGATGGGAAATTTCGGTCCTATTCTCCTCACACTTTTTTTTTGAGGGTGAAAGTTGGTCCTGAGGTAAAGGCAAGAGTGAAAGCTATAAAGACTCAGCGTAGTGGAAAGGAATGTATGAGGACACACACACACACACACACACACACACACACACACACACATGCACATCCATACACAAGACACGTACGACTACGTAGTGCTTGGGAGAGCTCCTCAATGACGGGCATTAGACCTTTCATCTGGAGCTTTCTCTCTTTTTTTTGGGTCACAGTATATTATAACAAGTCAGTGGAGTCACATTATTATTTTTATGATGCTTCTGTACAATATACTTGGAGATTGCCCTGAGAATCATCATTTTTCTCCGAGAGCCAACCTCCTCTTCCAGCCCCATTTATAAGGGTCACATATGCTTTTCATGCTTGAGTATATCATCTTCATAGTCAAACTTGACTCAGTTAACTGTGTGGTTTTCTCCCCTTTTTGGTCCATGAAAAATCCCATATTTCCATATCATCTCACACCGGAGCGAGCCCAGGGTAACTCAAATCCCTACCTCCCTCTAGCTATAATTTTTAATTACAGTAAAAAAAAATTGGAATATTTAATAAATAATTTTAGAATATTTTTAAAACTTTTTCGAAAAGTTGTTATGCATTTTTGTTAAATTAATTAAAAAGTTTGTTCCTAAAAAACAATTCTAGAAACCTGTTTAGAAGGTAGTCAAATATTTTTAATTTTTGCCAAAATCGGTTCAATTTCTTGGCAAAATGTTTTTAACAGGGATTTTTTTGAAAATAGATTTTGAGGAGCAAATCTTGTAAAGAAAGGTTTTGAGAAGGGATGTTTTTAAAAGTTATGACATGGGGGTGGGGAAGGTTGTTTGAGACTGGATGCTTAAAACGGGAATAGTCCATGTGGACAAGTTTTAGTGCAATATTTGTGCAAGTTTTACAACCGCACAATAAAATGAAAACTATATTTCCCGTTTGCTTATCTTTATGGACTTGATACGCCTGCCCTTGTCAGGGGCCTTGTCAGAATTTCAAGTTGCCTTTGATATTGAATGGGTCGTAAAATGTCGGGATTTGTTTAATAAAATGCTTGTGTTTAAAAGGAACAATCCCAGGATTTAATTTCTCCTCTTTCATTCCTATTTCCTCTTTCCGTTTTCTCATAATAATAATTATTATCACCATAAATCCGGAATGGTCGTTTCCTCTATAATTCTCAACTCCAATTTGACGTCCTCCCCTGTTTTTGTACACTCACGGAGACTTTCAGACCTGTGTCTGAAGATATTTTTGAGGGACTTTCCTTTGATACCTACAATCATGGGCTTCAGTGGGGCATTTGGCTCCTGCCAGGTTTTGGTTTTGAGCCGGAAATTTATTTTACGCTTAAAATTACCCACAAGGAGAAAAATTCTCCCAAAATTCTAAAATTTTCTGATTTTTTAAATACTGTTAAACATTTAAATTATTAATTAAATGTTAAATTAATTTAGACAAAATTTTACCATTAATTCAAATTCCCCAGGTGCTTTTAACTCCTTTTCTAAGTCTAAAAATTAGGAACTTTGTTTCACTTCACCCTTAAGAACTTCGTTTCATTTAGCCCCTAAGAATCTCGTTTCATGAAACCCTTTTCTGAAATTTTTGCTTGAATTGATAAATCCAGAATTTCTTACGAGAAATAACATGCAAAATTTAAACGACGATGTACCCCACCTTGTCAATTTTTTTAAATGTCCGCATTTTCAACTCGAACCAAAAACTGAGACTCACTGAGCAAAGTCAGAAAAATATTTTTGAGACTCGTCTAAAAGACTCCTTGTGAGCCGTCGGCGTGAAGAGAGAGAGACATGAATCCTCCATCCGTAACAAATTCTCAGTCTCTTCCCCTGCCTTGAAATTTTCAGCGTCAAAAGTTTTGATCTTTCATGTAGTAAATGGCCAGGGGTGCTCTTATAAAAGCAACCACTGTATAATTGCTTAAGGCCACATGCCTTATCTAATTCCTTGCACCAGTCCGAACAGATATGACCAGTTACTTCACGACTTTGTCCTCCTCAGCCGCTCTTAAGGGTTAAGGGAATTTTGAGTCTTGTAGGTGCATAACGTCGGCACGGTTGATCTTCAAAGACTAGGCGGAAATTGTCAGATGGATTTATTTCTCTTTTAGTTGTAATTGCCCCCATGTATGATGGTCTATTAAGAGCCCCAGCCGCAGCTCACTTTGAAGGTGAAAGGCACATCGGGATTATTTTTACAGGGAAATTGTCACTTGATTCGAGCAAACATGACTTTCGAGAGGACTCACTTTGATTCTACTAAATTTGGGTTCATTGATCTCTGGAGTAGAATATCAATCTGAGATGTTATAGCGGTGTTTATCTTAGGGTTTACTTGTAATTGAGGCTCAGGCTGTTTTCCTAAAGGGTTCAAGTATACATTCTGTACACATCGTCCGCAAAGTGATAAAATTGTCTAAATTCGCTGGCGTTTAGCACCAAAATGGTCTAAACGCACTGTTGATGAAAAGCAAAATGGTCTAAATGTATTTTTGATCAAAAACAAAATGGTCTATGCATTTTTGACGAAAAACAAAATGGTCTAAATGCACTTTTGATGAAAAGCAAAATGGTCTAAATGAAAAATAAATTGATGAAAAAATACTTGTAGTTCAAGAATCTACTGACTGTGGTAAAATATTTCTGATACGTACGGTTCGGGTCGTATTAATGACATGTTGGGAAGATTTGTACTGGGCAGGGAGGGAGGGATGCTGAAAATGGTGTTGGATGTGGGAAGGGACGGGGAGATTGTTTTCTTAGGGAATAATTTGGCGGCGGGAAGAATGGGCATGGGTGGGAGCGTTGGTGGAAGAAAAAGGGATTTTAGCCATATACTTATTGATGTGACTACATGGATTTGTTATGGTGATGAGTGTGTGATGCTGATGATGCTTTTGTTGGTGTGTAGATGCAAATGGAAATCTAGACCCTGAAGCTCCCCCAGCGAATTACGGTCGACGACGGAGTAGAGCCGTTCTGTACCAGCTTTCTGGCCACTATAAACAGGATAGGAGGAAATCTAAGCTGAAAATCAATAATGTGAGTTGAGTTTGAATCTTCTTTCTCCCACTGCCTCTTCAGTGTATAGTTAAGTATCAGATACACGTCTTCCCTTATCTCCGTCCTGGTGAGATTAAATATAGTTGAGCGTTTAGCACCACCCAATCATCAAGAGCACGGTCAGGACGACTCTCTCTCTCTCGCAACATGACGAAGCCAAACATCAACAAAAATCAGCCTTTCCCTATAATTATACACTTACAATCACACATGTCCCTTTACTCTGTCGAGAGCCAAAAGCCGCCCGAAACATTTTCACTTAGAAGCAAAATGGGCTTCATACAATTTTTATTCGGAACAAATGATTGGATAATATTTTTCATTACAAGCAAAACGTACCACGTTTAATTTTTTTCATTACAAGAAAAACGTACCACGTTTAATTTTTTTCATTACAAGCAAAACGTACCACGTTTAATTTTTTTCATTACAAGCAAAACGTACCACGTTTACTTTTTTTCATTACAAGCAAAACGTACCACGTTTAATTTTTCTCATTACAAGCAAACGTACCACGTTTAATTTTTTTCATTACAAGCAAAACGTACCACGTTTAATTTTTTTCATTACAAGCAAACGTACCACGTTTAATTTTTTTCATTACAAGCAAACGTACCACGTTTAATTTTTTTCGTTACAAGCAAAACGTACCACGTTTAATTTTTCTCATTACAAGCAAACGTACCACGTTTAATTTTTTTCATTACAAGCAAAACGTACCAAGCTTAATTTTTATTAAAAGCAAAATGTACCAAGCTTAATTTTTTATTAAAAGCAAAATGTTCCAAGTGCATTTTTTAAAAGCGGAATGTACCAAGTGCATTTTTGTAAAAACCAAAACGTGCCAAGTGCATGTTTTAAAATCGAAATGTAAAAACCAAAACGTGCCAAGTGCATTTTTTAAAAGCGAAATGTACCAAGTGCATTTTTTAAAAGCGAAATGTACCAAGTGCATTTTTTAAAAGCGAAATGTACCAAGTGCATTTTTTAAAAGCGAAATGTACCAAGTGCATTTTTTAAAAGCGAAATGTACCAAGTGCATTTTTTTAAAGCAAAAAGTGCCCAGTGTATTTTTTGAAATGAAAATGTGCCAAGTGCATTTTTTTAAAATGAAAATGTGCCAAGTGCATTTTTTTAAAAAGTAAAATGTTCCAAGTGTAGTCAAAAGTAAAATTTCAAAGTTAAAAGCAACATTTATCTAAATCTGGTTAAAAATTAAAAGCAAAAAGGCTCAAATACATAGTCCCTTGAAAATTACCATCAAAATGAAACCAAACTGCATTAAAGAATTCCAAGGAAAGTGTCCCACGTGCGCTTCAACTCGAAAGCTTCCTTTGTTGTCCCAGTCTCTTCAAGGATTGAAGAGAAGCCAGTGCCCTTTCCGTTGGATGATAAATTATTGGGAATTGGGAAATCAATGCCAGTACAGATCTTCGCCCAAGATTTAAATCCACTAGTATAAAATATGTACATGTCATGATTAGCTTCACCCTTGATATCCTCCCCATTACATCCTCCTACTGACGGATTAATTTGAAAAGTTTAACTCTCTAGGGAACATTTCCCGGGAAAATTGGGGTAACTGGAGAATATAGAGGGTGAAGTAGCATTTCAGGACTGTAATCCAATCTAATTGAAAGGTTTTAATGTCAACAAAACTCGGCCGACTCGGGAAGATTTCTGGGAGGTAAAAAATTTCCCTGAGAAAATACTTTGAGACATGTTTCATGAAAGAAAAAAAAACACTTTAAAATCCGGGTGTACATTGATGGAAGGGTGGAATTTAAAATTGTCACGAAATGTCCCTGGAAAAATTGTATCCACAGCCAGACGAAGGAGTATTTAGTGACCGTGGTAACGAAGCAGAAAATATGAAAGGATTCTTTTAAAGTTACTTCCTCACGATAACTTTTCTTTTCTAATCTGCATAAAACGCAGTCATCTCTGAAGAGCGAGAGAAATGTGTGATGAGCAAAACACATTTAATTAGTTTGGGCTTTTTCTCCTATTTCCCAGCCTTTTTTCCCCTCCCGTCCTCCTCCCCCTACTCTTTGTTTCCTAAGGAAATGCAGATGAGAAAAGTTTGTCTTCCTTGCTCTATTATTATTGTGTGTAAGTCATCCGAGTGAGGTGGTTCCAGTCGAGGGATGAATCATTGGAGGACAAAGTATCAAGAAATATTTTAACCCCCCCCCCACCCACCCCAAACAAAAAAAAACCCACCCCCACCTCCTCTTGAAAGGTTTCACATGTTCCTTGACAAGTGTCAAAATCCAAGTCAGGACCACAGGTAGGGACCTGTACACCTTAGAATTTCTAATGTTAAATCCCATAAGGATTTTCATTTTTTTAAAGTCGAACTTTCATGTCATGTTGGGATACAAGCCAGTTTTGTTACGAGAGCTGGGCTAATTAAGCTACATATTTATTTTATCACATTTTGAGCCCGTCCTTTAAAATTCTCGGACTAAAATGACCAATCAGCCTCTATTGATTTATAGTGAGAGCCTCGGATGTAGACTCAATGGAGTTAGACTTCCAGCTATATCTTTATTATATCTCCGCAACTCCATGTGTATTTACTTGGGCCTTTAAAGGACTCCCACTTGAAGTTCGCCAACTCTTTATTTACTTGCTTAGAGAGCTTCGTCTTGAAATTCTATTAGGTCTGGACTAATGCGTACGCAGATAACGTACGACAGATCCAACAAGATCGGAAGTGAGTTGGGGGAAAAAAAATTCCGAGATAAGACAACGTGCCAATTAGAACAAATTAAAGACTTGGCTCTGAGCAACTAAATTAAGATTCCACAAGATAATGACCTTTTGTCAATAAAGAGTCAAAACATCCGTGGGAAGGTTATCTCCCTCGTTTTTGTCCACAAAGACTCCAAAGCTGAGGCCTATATCCTGAAGCATCTCAGAAAAAATGTAACAAAATTAAAATAGAAGAGTTCAGACTTGACTGTATACCCCGAGGAGAATTCTGGAAATGACATTTGACCACTATGCCCGTATTTAATGCCTTAGGTCAATCTCTGCATTTTTGCAAGCTCCGCAAAAAAATTCTCTTGAAAATGTACGGATCGGATTTTTTTTTACCAGGCATCTTCATACATGAGCAAGACAAATGTTTAAATCCTGTACGTGGATAGTATAAAGGGAAGACACGTTTTGAGGGACCTTGTTCACAGGATTAAAAGAAAGCGTGTGTGCGTGTGTTTGTGTTTAAGAAAAACTATAAGAAGTAGAGTTGTCTAAGTCGTTGTAGCGCGCTGACAATGAGTGTGAATGTCCTGGCAGGAAATTGCATATATGAGTCTTGAATGTTGGGAGTAATTTGTATGTAGCCACTTTCTCACTCCGGACCTGTCACCTCAAAATATATTGTGCTTTTGGCCCAGCGGTATGATGGGTTTATCTTGTCTTTGGGGAATAGCACATATAGAGACGAAGCTCATTAATTAATAATAATGACCTGCTTGCCAGTACTCTTTATGCTCCCGACGACTCTGGAGTTTCTGCATCACAAGTTTGAGTTCGTGTGATGGGGGAGTCTTCCCCTCGGAATAACTACATGAGGAATTTTTAATTGATTTTGATTACTCTTTGAATAAAATATCTCCTACTTTTTAACACCAATCCGAATGGAGCTTTTTAACTCCTTTCTACGATTACAAATTCCATTTTGGTTTCATTTTACCCCTAAGAAGTTAGTTTCACTCCGCCCCATAAACTTGGTTTCACTTTGCCCCTATAATTATTAAGTTTCACTCCGCCTTTAAGAGCTCGGTCTCACTTCGCCCCTCAGAACTTACAATTAGTCTCATTTCGCCCCTCAGAACTTACAATTAGTCTCATTTCGCCCCTCAGAACTTACAATTAGTCTCATTTCGCCCCTCAGAACTTACAATTAGTCTCATTTCGCCCCTCAGAACTTACAATTAGTCTCATTTCGCCCCTCAGAACTTAATCTCACTTCGCCCCTCAGAACTTAATCTCACTTCGCCCCTCAGAACTTAATCTCACTTCGCCCCTCAGAACTTAATCTCACTTCGCCCCTCAGAACTTAATCTCACTTCGCCCCTCAGAACTTAATCTCACTTCGCCCCTCAGAACTTAATCTCACTTCGCCCCTCAGAACTTAATCTCACTTCGCCCCTCAGAACTTAATCTCACTTCGCCCATCAGAACTTAATCTCACTTCGCCCCTCAGAACTTAATCTCACTTCGCCCCTCAGAACTTAATCTCACTTCGCCCCTCAGAACTTGATCTCACTTCACCCCAAAGTATAGACGCTCTGAAATGGGAAAGTATTATTTTAAGGTTGAAAACAAATGTGTGTACTGAAAAGTAAATGAAGCAACACGTGTTTCCAGGACTTGGTGAGCATTAACCCAATTGAGCTGATGGTAAAAATGGAATCTTTTTTTTTGCAGACACTTTTACAACCCACAGAAGCCCCTTTGCCTGAGTATAAAACAGCGGCCATTGAGAAATCCCGCTTTGTCTTGTCACATTATGGTATCTTTAAAAGCTGTTGGGATTGGCTCATCCTAGTGGCAACTTTCTACGTGGCCGTTGCCGTTCCCTACAATGCCGCATTTTACCTCAAAGAAAATCGCCGTACCGTTGTGTCCGATGTTGTAGTTGAAGTCTTATTCATCATTGGTAATAACTTTTCTTACTTCTTATCGTCTCGTAGTTCCATCCCTTTCCACGCTGTAGTTCTCAAATGCTCCAATATGATGCCCTTCCAAGTGCTTTTAATCCTCGGTCCTGCTTTCCTTATCTCCGGGTTTTAACCTCATTAAGTCAATGCAATTTATCACCGATGGAGAGTCAAAAGGGTCTGGATGCATTTTCAGGGATAGCATATTGGTTGAATTATTAAATGCATTTTCAATTAGTAACAAAATGGGTAAACTACATTTTCAACGATTTAGCCAATTTGATTAAATACATTTTCTCCTAGAGGCAAAAAGTCATTTTCAAAGAGTAGCAAAAGATGGTAAATATAATTTCAGGGAGTAACAAATTGGATTAAATAAATTTTCTACTGGAAGTAAAATGGGCTTAAATGTATTTTCAGCTGGGAGCAAAAAGAGCTAAATATAGATTTTTTAAGCTAACAAAACGGACTAGATGCATTTTTCTTTGGAATGGTAACAGGATGTAAATGCATGTTTCAAAAATTTTTTAAATGGGTCAAATACATGATAGATTAAAATCACAATCCTATGTAATATTTTGCTATTTAGCTGAAAGTAAATTGTACTACATGCAGGCATCCCATCTTCTAGGATTATTTTGCTTGTAATCAAAATCGGACCTAGTCTACTTTACCTCTTCATCGAAAATTTACTTTCAAGTTTCAGACATTTGGGAAGATGAATATCCTATAAAAGAAAACATTCGGGCATTTTATAGGACAGATGAGAAAATTCTAGGAGGCTATCAAGGCCTAAGGGTTTTTTTTTCTTAACATCAGAGAGTCATTGAAAATCAATTTTGACATTTCTTTCCAAATAAACCCAATTCCATGAGGCAATTCCGAATACTTTCTAGTTGTAGGAATTCAAAGATTAAAATCTAAACCATTGTCTTCCCCCTAGGCCAAATAAGGAACCGAATTCTTTCCCTGATTTTCTAAAATTTTTGACTTGGGGTGAGCAATTAATGTGAGAAAAAAATCTCACTAGAATTAATTACTACAAAAACTCTAAAAATATGTTTTCATTGACCTGGGGTCAAGTATGGTCACTTAGGTAGCAAGGAGCAAGGTTGGGGAAATCCAGCCTCAGGAGCGAAAATGTGGGAAGAAAATAATTCCCAACTTTGCAATTTTTTCATGGACGGCCGGGAATTCATAAAAATATTTCAGACATGTTGTTTGTAAGAAATTTTATGGAAAATTATTTAAGTCTAAAATCAACTTTCTAGGTCAAACATTCCGGTTTTAAGAAAGATTTAAACCAATGCAAAATTTATTTGTAGCTTTTAAAATTATGAACATAGCGACCCGTGTGATAGCTCCATGGAAAGCCCTTAAAATTTCCTACAAACAAGCATTAAAATATTTGTCACCAAAAATTTTGTCTTGAAATAAACAACTACTGAATTTAAAATCCGTGAAAAATCCTGACTTTGGTTACGTCCGTGACCCATGTGGCAGTAAAAATTTACCCCGGTCAAAATAAAAATATTTTTTAAAAAATCAAGAAAGCAGAATTTACTACAAACTGGGGGACTCAAATATTTTATGAGTCACTCCTGTATAATATGTGGGTTAGGGGGGAGAAGAGAAAGGATAAGAAATACCCCGTGCATGTACATACACAAATCTATAAATACTTACATGCAAGGATGGTCTGAAAACCAATGGTCCCTTCACGTTAAATCCGAATAATGAGGTAAAAGTTGGGGATAAATTCAAATTGTGTAAAAGGTTTGTTGACTTTGGGGGCACCTGAAAAAGCTCGGGAGGAAAACTCAAGTTTAAGCTGTCTCTCGTGTGTTTGTTTATGTAAAATAAATGTTGGAATGAGAGTCGTAAAAACAATGCATTGTGGAGAAGATTGTAGCTGTGGGGTGTTATTCTACTGAGATTGTCTTCTACATTCAATGAGGTAACGAAGGAAAATTGGGAAGTAATTCCTCTCCTCGCTTTTCCCCTCTCTTCCCATCCAAAAGCTTTTGGAATACCTAGATGTTGTAAGCCCAACCTTGTACACAGTACTGGAAAAACCTCTATTGAAGTTTCCTGTATTTTCTATTATTTTTGTCATGCACTGTTTTGATTATTTTTTGAAAAAGAAAATTCCATCCTATCACATAGATATATATTCCTCTCCTCACCGTCAAATTTTTGCTTACCACTACTTTTATTGATGCTTGTAAAAGGTTTTGGATGTTTTGCAATACTAATTAAATCTTTGTATGTTAAAATTGAGTCATCTGTCATGTACTAGTGTGTGTCCATGGATAGGAAATGGGATTTACAATGGATTTTATTCTTCCAGACATTGCACTCCATTTCCAAACAACTTTCGTGAATCGGAAGGGGGAAGTTGTCTCGAATCCTAAACAGATAGCTATAAATTATTTAAAGGGATGGTTTCTCCTTGATCTCTTATCTGCGCTACCGTTTGATTTAATTTATGCCACCGGGGTCTTGAACGAGATTAATACTGTAAGAAAAACTTTTCTTTCTTTCTTTCCTTCACTTCATCTTTTCTTGTTAGTGTTGATATATGCATGCAATTATCCACACATGGGAATTCTGTTGGTGTGAACTTGTCTACAAGTATATTTTGTGTGGGGGGGAAAAAATGAGTCCGCCTCAAATTCCCTTCCCTTTAAAATGTCCGTGTTTGTAAGCTTTGGAATCGGTAAATTGTCAAAAATGGGAGGAAACATTCCGGTATTTTATTTCTTGTTTCTTGCTAGCCGGATGGTCTTCTTAGAAGCGAGGTATGATTCTATACAACATGCTTTACATGTATATACATATGTTGTGCAACAATTAAATGTTTGTCCAGCAGAAATGTATTTACTGTTTTCTTCAAAAGGAGTCATGAGGCCAAGGTGTTTTTAATGTTTAAAAAACATGATCGACAATAATAATTATTATTATTTCTAAGTGAGGCCAAGGGGCTTTTCAATTTAAACATCGTGGCGGACAATTATTTTTAAGTGAGGCCAAGGGGCCTTTCATTTTAAATATCATGACCGAAAATTGTATTTAAGTGAGACCAAAGGTTTATTGATTTTTCAAATATCATGAGGAGTAATAAATTATTTTTGTAAGAAGTTGTTGTGAGGCCAAATTTCATTAATTTTTCAAACATCATGAGGAACAATAATTAATTATTTCAAGGAGTTTTGAGGTCAGATTTTTATTAATTGAACACTAGTACAGAGAAAAAACTATCTTACAAGGCATTGGGAGGCCAAAGGTTTTTTAATCTTCAAAAAACCATGACAAATAAATGTTTCTTAAAGATGTTCAGAGGCCAAGGGTTTTCAACCTTGAAAAGGATTTTGAAGCCAATGTATTTTTAAATTGAAAAAGTCACCCAAAAATTTACCTACAGTGTTTTTAAAATTTAAGAGGGATGCAGCTGATTATTTTGCATTTAAAAAACCCTCCTTTAAAAAGTTTAACTAGTTTGGAAAATTTTAAGAAGAAAAAAATGTTAAAGAATAAAACAATCTTGGACGCGGAATTTAAAAACCTATAATTTCCCATGGCCTCCTTAAGAATTGTAATAGTAACCGTGTACCATAGACTCATGTGCTAATTTCCGTAATTATTCTAATTGAGGCCATTGAGGAAAAGGTTTTTTACGATCCTGTCTTTTTTTTTCAGCCGAATTGCAGGACCTTTTACAACTTTCTATGTACAGTTTAGTAAATGAAAATGAATTTTAAAGACACTTTCCCCCTTTTAAAAAAACCTGGGCCTCATATACCTCCTTCCCTTTGGATGTTCCACAAATCCTGGTTTCACAGCACTCTCTGTGCCTGTCTCCTGAAATGAAGGTCCCGTTGCTGGATTGATCCCCAAAGAGGAGGATAATCCCAGTGATAACTCACTCCATGTAAATGTAACTATGTATTCGGAGCTTACAAATTAATCACTTGGCTATGGCTTGGGTTTGTCCGGGAAATAAAATAGGGCAGTGTTAGTCATAACAAGGGGGAGAGCAGAGCCAAGGAATTAACAAATTGCGGGTCAATGTGAGGACTTAAGTTTTGATAGGAGATAATTTATTTCCCTAAAAAAAGGAATCCCTTCATTCTTCTCCGTGTAATCCCAGGCTAACTGTAATCCCAATAAATAATTCCCCCATGTGTAGACAGTACAAACGAGAGTATTTGACTTGTCTTCTGAAAACCAGGTCAGCATGTCATAGCTGCTTATAAAATACACACACAAAAAAAAAACACTAGTTGAGATGCAAAGGTTCCAGCTCAGAAGATGAGCTCCTGTAAATCTTCGTACAAGGCATTAGCAAACAGATAAAAATTATTATCTCCTGCAATATCTCCTCTTGGAATCGAGCCCCAGTCTTGTCCATTTTTCATTACTCTCCTGGAGTCCAAGGATTTTTTTTTTCTACAGTCAAAAATATCCTTCCTCTCCATAAACAGAATACAATTCTCAAGTTCCTAGTTCTTATTCAGTTATGTACATATTTCCCATATGTACAAAAAATGGAGTAAAAACAAATTAGCAAAATAGTCATAATTGAAATAATTTGCAAAGATTTTTTTTATAAATTAATTAGCTACTTTTTTTTTCATAGTCCTCAAACTTCATGTAGACTTCTATACAAAATGAAAGAAGTATAGGAACAAAGGCTGATAATTATCATTGTTTTGATTGTTATTGGGAAAAGTTGTGGAAATTAGGAGAGATATATTCCAAGGGAAGAATTCAGTTTCCTCCGGTCCAAAGAAGTTGATGTGCTTCAAAAGAGCCGTGTTATTCCAAGTTGGTGTAATTCAAGGAGGTTATTGTCCCACAAAAAAACATGCCTAAGGATTGAAGGGATGAGGAGATGAGAGTGCGAAGAGCACGTTTTTTTTTGGCATTCATGGATGTGACTACGTCTACTGGAAAATGTCTTCGTTTGTATTCCTTACGCTACTGGAGACTTGTAATTTAAAAGTCGTTAGAAGGGTTTCGAAAGTTTTCTACACAACTAATGTTCAAAAGCTATACGCTGTCTGGATAATTCCCTCAAGGGAAAAAAAACTTCATTTCTAACATTTTTCAAAACCCCCTTGTTTGAAGGGAATTCTTTTCCAGATTTTATAAAATTTGGTTCATTGACCCAGGTCAATATTTGCGGTCACAGGGGTCAAATCCGTTAAAGGAGTTTTAGGGTTTCAAATTCAGCGTCGTATTTCCTCGTAATAAAAAATAAATTTCCTGGATATTTTATTATATCTATGTTTTTGAAAATTTGAATATTTGACCTAGGTCAAATGTGCGGGTCACAGGGGGGAAATATATGGAACGTAAAAACAGAATAGTTTGAATTTTTAGGGATTTATTTTTTGTGGGCGTTCAAGTGTATTTTTAGAATGAAATTGTATGCATTGATTTAATTTAGTGTTAGGGAGGAAAAGACACATGTGACAATTATTGGGAAAATATGAGAGATGCTGTCGAGAAGCGTTAAATTTAAGGATGGGTTTCAGAACTACTCTTGCAGTAAATATTTCAAGTGAAGGGAGTGATTCTGAGAAAAAGGGAGATGTCATATTTTACCATTGCAGGAATCTATGTTGGGATTCATCCCCATTTATTTGTCAATTAATGCTCGGATAATGGTTTACGAACGGGTGTTTCACAGAACTTGGAATTTTAACGAGCGTGCTGGTATGCACATTACCTGCTATTTTTTGCTACTTACAAAAGTGCGAGAATTTTAATTATTCCGATTCCCCTGGCAGAGTTGAATAACTCCATTGTACTCTCCTCCTGTTTTATGATCTCCCGTATTTTTCCCCCCAGATTCATTGTAATTACATTTTATTGACTTTCTATATATATATATATATGCACGGACAGGGGCCCGCAAAACATCCCCTCACTTAGCATTTCTGGTCACAGGGGTCAAATCCCCCAGTCGACTTGACATGAATCAAAAACATTCTCACAATTTTTAAAACCTTGCGTTACAGTCCTGATTTCTGTCCCCGCAATTTTTGAATTATGCCAATGCAACCAAATGTAAAAAATTCCCCGGAAAATTTCAAACAAAAGGCAATCTTGTAAAAACAATTATGGTCATATTCTCCAAATTAAAAGATGAACGTAAAAATACCTCCCCCTTCTCACCTTGCCCCAATTTCCATTTTCAGAAAACCCCTTAGCCTTGATCCATGTTTTTACCCTTCATGCCTCAAATTCTCAGCAAAAGGACCTGTCAAATACCTTTTCAAAAGCCCATAAAATTTCCTACAAAAAGCACTGAGATATTGTTTTTAAATTTTGTCTAGGAATAAAAACGATTTTAAAATTCGAAACCCTTAAGAATTTCACACTTTGATCCACGTTTGGGACCCTTGTGACCTCAAAAATTGACCTAGGCCAATAAAATAAATTGTAGAAAATCCGCAAAAAAATTGTCTACAAAATCGTATAGGTGTAATATTTTTTGAACAAATTTTGTGCTTGTCAAAAATTGTTAACACTGAAACCCTGCCCAAAATACAAACCGTGTGGGGAAAATTTGACCCCTGTGACCGGAAACATTGACCTACGTCAAGGAATCAAATTTAAATAAATTGGTAAGAAAAAAATCTACAATATGGGGGAATTGAATATTCAAAAAATAATTATCCCTTGTATAAGCTCCGGGTGGAAAGTTATGGTCATCCTGTATTTTTCTCAGATTTTCAGCATATTGTAAGTTCCGTCAATTAAATGACATTTTACGGATTCAGGGAATGAAAGGTTTCCATAAAGTTTTTTTATTTAGCTGGAAGTTCAAACAGTATTAATTACTTGGGATTTCTCTTGATGATTTCCTATTGATTGTGTGTGGGCTCCTGGGGGAATGTACATATATATATACGCTCAGGTTGTTTTTATACGTGTGTTAAAACTATATACTCTGTGTTGACTATTTTTTGGTGGAAGTGGGGAGTCGTGAGGGGAATATAAAAATAATTGATTAATTACGATTCCAGGGTGTTAGTCGAATTCATCTGCTGAAACTCACGCGGCTGGTCCGCTTGGCTCGGCTCCTTCAAAAAATGGACCGGTATTCCCAATTTTCGGCGGCCATCTTGACTCTCCTCATGCTTTGTTTCTCCTTGGCTGCCCACTGGCTGGCTTGTATCTGGTATGCGATAGCTCTTCAAGAGATGGAGAGCAATGATCGGAAACTGGGTAAAAATTTTATTCAATAATTTTAAACCTCATAAAAAAAATTTTTTCCGAAATTTTTGTATAAATTTTTATTAATTAGTAAAAAGTTAATTTATTTTTAAAAATTTAGTGTTTTATAATTTATTAAAAAATGTTTTTGGGGGAGTTGAGGAGGGACTTCTGGTGAGATGATTTAAGGCTGAGGGTGTCGTGTCATGCTCTGAAGCATATGTGAATGGTTTTTGAGGTTGGGGAAAGAAATGGGGCAGTGTGATCCGAAGTGAGATATTGAAATTGGGGAGTATATAAATCAGAGATGAATTTGAGGTTAACATATATTTTTTTTTAATTAATAATATTATTATGATGGGAGTTTGAAGATGTGTTCCGTGATTCGGCAGGTTGGCTTCATGCCCTGGCGGAACGACTCGAAGTGAATGTGGGAAATGTGACAACTGCTGAGTCGTACCTTACTGCTCTTTATTTCACTTGCACCAGCCTTACGTCCGTGGGCTTTGGCAATGTCTCTGCAAATACTTTGCCTGAGAAGATCTTCTCGATTTGCACGATGCTGGTCGGAGGTAAGGGAACCACTTGGGCTTTAACTGGTCGGGTTTCTTTTTCCTCGAATTTTTGTGTGTCATCCCTGCGTATTTTTATACAGAGGGACTCCCCTCATTTGTCCCCATACCCCAATGCTACTCAAGCCCACAGGAGAAAATTACCAATGAAAACCCAGTCTTTAGGAATTTGTCTAGGATTTTCATAAAGTTGCTTCATTGACCTAGGTCCATTTTTAGGGTCCGTACCTAAGGATTTTCTAAGGAGTTCAAAATAACATTGGAGGCATGGCTTATCTCCAACGAATCCTTGGAAATTCTTTACCAGGGTTTTTAAAAGAAATTTCATTGACCCAGGTCACTTTTTGGGTCACAGGGGCCAGGAATGTAAAACAGGAGGAATTTGGAATAACCAATTTTTCACACTGAGAATTTTTTTAAATTAATGTTTTCACCCTGGTTTTTAAACAGTTTCTTCCAGAATTTCTAAACAAAATTTCACTGACCCAGGTCAATTTTTAAGGTCAAAATTTACAAGGAAAGTAGAATATTGTAAGTATTTTTAAAGATTTTTCAATTGATATTTGACGGTAATTTTGAAACGGTCTTCGAATGTTCTTCAATTTGGTGGATTGACCTTAGGTCAATTTTCCGGACCACAAAAGTTACAAATTTGTAAGGGTTTCAGGTCTAGTTTTTTTGTGCTCTTCAATTTTTTCCCTGATAATAATTCTTATGCCCCCAGAAAATTGACCCCGGTCATTCCGGAAAACTGGGAGACAATTTCCGGCAAAACTGGGCACTTGGCTCCCTTAAATGGGTCAGAGCCTACGCCAGGGTGAACTGATCTGGAGTCACTCCGTATCTATATGTGGAGAAAGAGCATCTTCGTTTCTACTGCACCTTCTCCCGTTTCCTTTTAATAGGATTTTTTTTTTCCCTGAGTCAGCTTACGCGTTTATACGCGTTGTCAACATTGAATGAGAGCATGAAACGGAAAGAGTGCGAGAGAGAAAAAATTACCCAACCATAACAACGGCTCCCAGTGCAGATAAATCAAACGTCACTCCGCCCGGTGCAGATTGTTGGAATCTCACAAAGTTCATACGGGAGCTCGAGAGCACCAGGAATTCAATCCATTTGTTATTTAGATGAATTAAGTGATTGATGAGTACCACAACTTCTATAACATTCATTTCCTTTTTCTTATTAAAACTTTTGACTTCAAAGCATATTTTCCCCTCAACATATCGTCGTCCTGGGTGAAGAGGCAAAATGATCTAAATGTATTTCCGCTTCAGAGCAAAAGAGTCTATTTATTATTTCCCTCAAACCAAGACGATCTAAATTTATTACAAATTAAAACAAAAATCTTCTGAAATTATTACAAATTACAAGAAAAATCTCCTGAATTAATTACAAATTACAAGAAAAATCGCATGAATTTATTACAAATTACAAGACAAAATTGTCTGAATTTTTACAAATTAAAAGACAAAATTGTCTAAATTTATTACAAATTAAAAGACAAAATTGTCTAAATTTATTACAAATTAAAAGACAAAATTATCCGAATTTATTACAAATTAAAAGACAAAATTATCCGAATTTATTACAAATTAAAAGAAAAAATTGTCAACACAGATTTGAAAACATAGATTTGTAGTAAAAATTCAATTTAGACAAATTTCCATGGGAAAAAGGTATTTAGACCCTCCTGCATCTTCACAGCCGTTGCACTATAGTAATAGCCGACTGTACTTTAAATCTCCATCCGGAAAAGCACACAGAGCTTGAAGATCCACCAACTTGAGTCTTAAGCATTAGCTCCAATATGTACATACATGGGTTCTTATGGGAAGTCAAAAATTTGAGACTTTGTCTTTTGTCGTACGTCAAACTCCGAGGGCTTCAAGAGCCTCAGAGTAAATACAAAAGGATAGAAGGTTTGGAATCCTAAAAGGATTTACTGTACCATTTTGCAACTATAGCTAGACTTTCCACTCATACAAAAGTCCGAACACATGCAAGTCCCTACTTAAGACGGATTAATCCCGTCTTTGAAGAAGTCTTTTCTCCTGCAAACTAATTAATTCCTTGTTACATGAAAAATATGCCAACACAAAAAAAAAATCTACCCCCACCCCCCCCCCTTCCATTGCATTGCATAAGAGTGTGTATGTCCCTTATGGATATGGACGTGTGTGATCCCTGGGTCAATGATTTGTATAACAGGGGGAATTTTTAATAATCTCCCGGATAAGAGAATTAATTAAGCCCCTTTCTAATAACAGGAAGCAACTCAAACAAAATTCCTTAGAGTAAGGGCTTAATGCCCATAGAATACAATTTTTATTTCACAAGCAAAAAAAATCTACCAAATATCACAAATTTTTTTGAATTCAAAATAATAAAATTGCAGTAATTCCTTCAAGCCTTATTTGTAAGAGTTGCTTTTTTGTAGTTTTTTCTTTGACTAATTTGACGGAGTTTCTAAAGTAGGGGAAATAGGGAGAAATCCAGCCATTTTGAATGGCTATATGTACAAGGGATTTGAAATGCTTTGCATTCGTTCCGAACATCCTCTACAAAATGTCTTTGTCCTAATCACGTCCCTATAATTTTGATGTGTTCTAATTTTTTCCCCTGCAGCTCTCATGCATGCCATGGTATTCGGAAATGTGACGGCTATTGTCCAACGCATGTATGCAAGGTAAGTTTTCGATCCTTATAAGTCTCATATAATTAATTGTGCTAATTATAGGGCGCTCGGAAGTACATGGTACTTGAGCAGATTAAATGATACGTTGTATGGAATTCAATGGGCGGTCAGAAATCCTTGACTCCCCCTTTAATTATTAGGCAATGATTGTGAGGGACAATGATCCGAATTAGTTTTGATTACGATTCTTTTCTGAATTTTTAAAAATTTACTTCATTGACCTAGGTCCATATTTCCGGTCAAATTTTTACAGCATTTCAAAATCAATTTACTCTCAAGGAAGGACAATTCTCACAAAACTTGGAATAATTTACCGAATTTTAGAAAACTATTTTAGAATTTCGCAAAATTATTTTCCAATTTTCACAAAGTTGTTTTCCAAATTTTACAAAGTTGTTTTCCAAATTTCACAAAGTTGTTTTCCAAATTTCACATTTTTTTCTAAATTTCACAATTTTCCCCTAAATTTCAAAAATTTTCCCTACATTTCAAAATTTTCCCCTAAATTTCTCAATTTTTTCCTAAATTTCTCAATTTTTTCCTAAATTTCTCAATTTTTTCCTAAATTTCTCAATTTTTTCCTAAATTTCTCAATTTTTTCCTAAATTTCTCAATTTTTTCCTAAATTTCTCAATTTTTTCCTAAATTTCTCAATTTTTTCCTAAATTTCTCAATTTTTTCCTAAATTTCTCAATTTTTTCCTAAATTTCTCAATTTTTTCCTAAATTTCTCAATTTTTTCCTAAATTTCTCAATTTTTTCCTAAATTTCTCAATTTTTTCCTAAATTTCTCAATTTTTTCCTAAATTTCTCAATTTTTTCCTAAATTTCTCAATTTTTTCCTAAATTTCTCAATTTTTTCCTAAATTTCTCAATTTTTTCCTAAATTTCGAATTTTTTTTTCTCAATTTTTCAAATATTTGTTTTTTCTAATTTTTTTAAATTTCACAATTTTTTTTTCAAATTTCACAATTTTTTTTCAAATTTCACAATTTGTTTTCAAATTTCACAATTTGTTTTCAAATTTCACACATTTTCTTTCTGTATTTCACCTTTTTTTCTACATTTCTAAATTTTTCCCCCCGAATTATGCAAAATTTTGATCCAAATGTTCCCCTTGACCTAGGTCAACATCGATAGGTTATACATTCCCAAAGCTTAAAAAACTGACTGTGTTCCTAACCACTGTCACCGGACATATTGACCTAGGCCAAGGAAACCGATTTCCTAAAATCCAGAAAAGAATTCTCTTGAAAATGGGGGAATCGAATATTGCGGAACTTTCCCAAATAATCGGGGGACCGACTTTTTCTGACACCCTTTTGTATCTCCAATGCTCCTCTGTTCTCAGTCTTTCCTATCAAGGCCCAGAGTTTTTGTATTAATAATGTTTACATGTGTTGACTTGCACGTACATAAGTGTTTACCTGGAAACATACACGGAGTAAATACAATGTGCATTTAATCGGTCCCGAGAACTAATTTGAAGGGATGAGATCATTAACTGATACGCCATAAATAAACTCTCCATTCACTTTCCGCAGACGCTCCCAATATCAAAGTAAATGGCGAGATTTAAAAGACTTTTTGAAGCTCCATCAAATCCCCTCAGAATTGAAGCAACGAGTGGAGGACTACTTCCAGACAATGTGGGCTCTTAACCATGGAATCGATCCCCATGAGGTGAAACTTTCCCCCTTTTTTTTTATCCAGTTACTAATCATCAAGTGCGAATCCCAAATTACATGGACGTCCTAAACCCCCCGTGACATGCCCGTATTAATCATTACACTTGCTCAAGGCTATGAAGGACGTCTCCATGAGAGATCGGATTTTAGTACATATAGTAGTTGCATCTGTCTGCAGGGAACTATCAAATCTCCATATCTCTTTACAATAGGCACCCTTGACAAAATCTTGAAGCGTTTCCTCTGCAAAATACTCCAAAAAAAAAATTTCTTTAATGCTATTTTATTTAACAAGAGATAATTTTCTCTGAGATTTCATACGCCAAAGTTGGGAAGGAAATTAAAAGGGGATTTTCATCTATAATGTGTAATCTGTAGGAAATTTTTTTCCCCGGATCTTCCTACTTGTGGATTCTGGGCATTAAGAACTGTATGTATAGTATGTGGAGGAACTGTGCATTGTACTTAGGAAGAATGTTTCATTGGCTGAAAAGGAACAGAGAAAGAGAGAGAGAGAGAGAAAAAAAAAGTCTTGAGGGAAAGAAATGGATCTAATCCAAGTTTGAAGGTCTTTAATGAAAACTCCTATTTTGAATATATTTGAGGGTTAGGAAGATCTTAGGAGAGTCTTAAGAATTGAAAAATCAGAGCAAATGTATTTTCTTATTCGTATCCTATTTCCAAGAATTTTTTCCTCCTGTTTTGTTCAAATATATATTCCAAGAGGAGGGATGAGTTTCCACAGAATGAATTGCAATTGTTAGGTAAATGAATGGAGATGAAAGGGAAAGAAGTACAGGTGCTTTTGTTATAGGATTTTTTTTAAATGTTCAAGGCTCTGAAAAGGAACTGTTTTAATGGTAAACAAGTGTAGGGGATTTTGAGTATAATTTTAATTACAAGTGGGTTTTGGATTTTCTATGGATTTGACGAGGAAACACAAGCAAGTTTTTGATTTGAGTTCATTTTTGAATTGGAGCCTGTGTGTGGGGTACAAAACTGTGTGGATTTTTTTTTATACAGACACTAAAGGAATTCCCTGAAGAGCTACGGGGGGACGTGTCCATGCATTTACATAAGGAGATCCTCCAATTACCAATCTTTGAGCCCGCTCCACAAGGATGCTTGAAGTTACTCTCGCTTCACATTCGGAGCAATTTCTGTGCCCCAGGGGAATATCTGGTTCACAAGGGAGATGCTCTTCAGTACATTTACTATCTTTCGAACGGCTCCATGGAAGTCGTTCAATGCAATATGGTCGTGGCCATTCTGGGTAAGTTTATACCGTTCCACTTTTTTTGCCATGGTACCTTTTTCTATGTCTATGGGAATCTGAACCCTCTGTCCCAATTTTTCTCTGTCTGTCCCATGTAGGAAAATAAGTGCGGGTGAGTTGACCTCATCCCGTTCTGGTCATTATGCAACCAAGTACATATACAATATAGCAGCCCTGGGGATGTACACAGTTTTGAGACATTCCCTCAACAGGATTTCAGAGTCCTCATTGATAGTTCATTTTTAGATACTTTAGAGAGAGAGAGAGAGAGAGAGAATTTATCTCTAAATTTTAAACATTTCCCCCGTATTTTAGAATTGTTCATAATATGCACTTTTTCCTTCATATTTCAGAATTTTCCATGAAATAGACTTTTCCCCCGTATTTTAGACTTGTATATTTTTAAAATTTGATAATAGTTATGTGTTTATATATATTTGACTAGTTTTAAATAAAAATACATGCATCGAAATTTTTTTTAAATTGTGTGCTTTCTCCATTGTGCACATTATCTATCAGTTGATTGTTAGTGCCTGATGCAGACAGTGTGTTAGGTATTGAAAGTGTGCATATAATTTAGCTTTTTTAATAAAGTTGACCACTTAAGCCAAAGTTATGGAATCTGTCCCATATTTTAGTTTTTTTCCTCACACATTTACGATTGTTTCCTCATATTTTGGAATTTTGTCCCACATTTTGGACTATTCCCCTATTCTAGAACTTTCCCATGTTTTAGATATTTTAAAATTTGACCTCATATTTTATAATTTTTCCCCATATTTTAGAATTATTTCCCCTTTTTTAAATTTTCCCCCTTATTTCAGAATTTTTTTTCCCATATTTCAGAATTTTTTTTCCCATATTTCAGAATTTTTTTCCCATATTTCAGAATTTTTTCCCCATATTTCAGAATTCTTTTCTCATATTTCAGAATTTTTTCCCATATTTTAGAATTTTCCTTCTTTATTGTAGAATTATTTCCAATATTTTAGAATTTTCCTTCTTTATTGTAGAATTATTTCCAATATTTTAGAATTTTCCTTCTTTATTGTAGAATTATTTCCAATATTTTAGAATTTTCCTTCTTTATTGTAGAATTATTTCCAATATTTTAGAATTTTCCTTCTTTATTGTAGAACTATTTCCAATATTTTAGAACTTTCCATTTTCTAGAATCCCCTTGTTTTAGAATTTTCCCCCTTTTTTAACCCCAGATTTTAGAATTTTGTCGCCTCTCTCGAAACTTTTTCACCTTTTTTTTGCAATTTTCTATATTTTAGATTTATTCCTTCATAACTTAGATTTCTTTTCCCACATTTTAGATATTCCTCCATATTTTAGAAATCCTTCCATACTTTATACTTTTTTTCATTAATTTAGATTTTTTTCCCAAATTAATGAATTTTCTCCCCATATTTTAGGCTCCCCGCTCCCATATTTCAGAATTTGCCTCCGTATTTCTTAATGTTTCTTCTCCTTTTATCGACAGTTTCGACTCCCTCTTTCCTCCAGCAGAGGTTTGTAGTGCAAAGGAAGTATTTTTATGACTCTCAAAATTAAGATGAAAGATTTAGTGTACTCATGTTTGTCTTTTCCCCTTAAATGTGGACATAACTCGGCCCCCGTGCCTTCGCTCACAAGAGAAATTGCGAATGTGTGGAGAGATGCCGAGGAAGAGAGCCCGAGCACCCTACAACATAAGACTTTTTGAGAGGGAACTTACGTGCTATGTAAATTCCAGGAATTTACTTTTGTGTATAATCTCACTCCCGAATCTTTTTATGATAGAGCCACTTGTCTCGAAATTCCTTCCACAATGGCAATTTCATTTGTTCTGGGGACCTCTCCAACCCAAATTTCCCCATGTTCAGTATTCCTCCTGTAAAATCTCATTTGGTCATAAACGTGAATTAGATCATAAGAGATGATCATGACTCCCAGTTTATGATATGTTCATGAGAATTGTTTTGTGCTCTCGGATCCGGCTACAAGTTCTCTGAACTTGTCCGAAATACCATCCCTTCTATCTATCCCTTCTCAAAATGTGTACACAACTTCACAATTTCATATTCATTGAGCCGGATAAGCCCTTGGTTTTAACTTTCCCCTGTCCCTGTCTCCTCCTCCCCACTCTTTTGAACTCCACAAATGCAAATGGTGAAGACATCCACGTTTATGGATTTTGGAAGGTTTAAACACATTCTATGACAATAAAATCCCAATGACTCAGCTGATACAGCCTCTGTATCTATTCCCTCTATATATCCCCAAGTATTAATAAACTATCCAAAAATCTCTTCCTGGTAGTATACTTCCTTATCCCCTATTTCCAGTAATGTTATTACAATACACACACACACACACACACACACACACACACACACACACACACACACATACATACATACATACATACACACACACGCTAAAAACAAACGAAGATAAGTTTTAGGGATAAGAGCCACACAAGTGTGGAATATGATAATTTGATGTTGGTGGTTGAGGCTTGAGCTTATGTTTGTCTTTTAATGTATCCATGTATGTGACTCTGTATTTGCCCAAGTGATATGTTTACTGATCCTTTTTTAATATTTAGGCAAAGGGGATTTGGTGGGGTCGGACATAAGTCAACAACTTAGCACAGGATGTGAAGTCGTCGTGAAATCCAGTTGTGACGTCCGGGCATTAACCTATTGTGACCTCAAGTGTGTTCATATTCCTGGTCTTATTGAAGTACTTAGGCTCTACCCGGAATTCCAAAATGAGTTTGCTCATGACATTACACATGATCTCACTTACAATCTCCGAGAGGGGTGAGTGTAATTAATTTATCCGTCCCACAGATAACAGCATTTTTATTATCAATTCCTACCCGGGTTAAAATACTTTCTCAGCTCCGCTCCCATCATTATTTACTGCCACAGAGAGCCAGTCCCGTGCACTACTGTAAAGAGCCTCTCAACTCCGTACAGTCTCACTATATCCACACAGTGAACTCTCACTGTGAGAGAGCCCTTTTTATAAAAGCATTTTCTCTAGAAAACCCTCCCCCCCCCCCGTCCAACGTATTTTTTTAAGAACTATTATGCATCACATGCCTCAGATTTGTAGAGGGGTGCTCTCGCAACCAGATTTGTCTGTATTTGTGTGTATATTGCATCATGTAAGACCCCGGGGTTGATGTTGTAACTGCGACTCCACAGGTCTCAAATGGTTTCACTCACAAAATAGAGCATTGATTCCTCTCAGTGCAGACTGGACCTGTAAATAAAAAATGATATAAAGAGGGGAATAAAGGCTCATTGAAAAGTCCATCCTTTTTACGACCCGGCGGAGTAAATGTTGATTTCAACAGAATTTTTACTGCGGAATTTAACAACATTTTTTTTGTGTGTAGGTATGAAGCGGAGTCTGCTGAGTCGGAAAATGGGCCGGGGGGTCAAACTTCGCTGACGTTGCCTTCAATCAGTGAAGATGATGAGGTTGAGGAGGATGATGATGGTCAGCGCTTACTCACGGCAAGGTACAATTTTCAGTCATTGCTCCCCCTCAAATTCGCATTGTATTTCAAAGGGATGAGTCACAGGGACTCCAGAGTTAAAAAATTCTCGAAGATTAGGCAATTGCTATAATTATTGCAATTGCTAAATAATTTTTTTCCAAGAAATCTCAGGAAGATTTTTGAGAATTTCAGGAAGATTTTTGAGAATTTCAGAAAGATTTTTCTAGGAAATTAGAACCACCACGTTTGAAATTTAAAATTGTAATAGTAACTTAATGGAGGGGGGATCTTCCTCATTGTCAGAATTGATAACTCCCTATAACATGGGGAATTTAATTTTGTATCCCCATAGGATTAGGATAGGAGGAAAGAGCAGAGAGGCCTTGGCGTAATGATAGATGCCAGGGCTTACTTTATGCTAATAGTATTATGAGGATTCCGTTACGACACTACTGTTATTTTACGAGCCATGAATAAGTAAAGATGTGAAGATTTATCTCCAGATTTGAGACAGGCTAGGATTTTTGGCTCTTTGGGGAGATTTATGGATTTATTTGTAACTGTATGGATTGTTGTATGGTGTCGAGGGATGTGTAGGAGCAGTATTAGTAAACGTGGTGTGAGAAAAAAAAATGGGTAGCCCGGAACCAATGCGTTCTGTCGCGTTAGGATGAGGGAAATCAAATGCCCTTTTAAATTTTGTAGATCTGAAGACAGTCGTTCTTTCAGTAGTAAATCTCCGTTACTCTCCCGTGAAAATGGAACAAGTAAGCGGTCCCTGTCCGAGTGTGGGGACAATGCCTCCACTATGGAAATCCAGTCCGAACTGATCACACTAGCTCATGAGATGAGGAATCTGGTGAAGAATTTGGAGAAAACTACCAAGTCCGTGGGAACCCAGACAGAAATACAGAACGTACACTGGGTCTCAAGTCCATCAATCATTTAAATTTTCTATGCGTGATAGTACTACTATAATAATAATTATATATATATATATACATATATATCTACATATGTATGCATTTCTTACTGCAGTGATTGTGTAATGACCCCATGACCCCGTAGAGTGAATATATGAATTATTCCCTATGTTATATATACACACACATGCTCACACTAAATATATACGGAATCAATATACGATGGAGTGTATCGTCGGTGAAGAGGCAAAATGATCTACGTGCATGATCGATTAGAATCAAAATGATCTACTTGCAGTTTCACTAAAGGCAAAATGATCTACTTGCATTGAATTTTAAAAGCAAAATGATCTACATGCAGCTTTTCCTAAAAGCAAAATGATCTAGATACAAATTATAATAAAAACAATATAAGTAAACACATTCTAATGCCGGTGTACAAAAATGCGAGGTATTCCAAGAGGTATTCAAAATCTTTTATACATGGATTTAATTCCCCAATGCCTCCATTTCTTTCTTTCAGTAACATTGAAAAAAAAATGTTGTCAATTATGATTTAGCATTTGAAAATGATTCCGAATGTTATGATAATGGTGATGATCGTAAAATACGATTTGAAAAAACTCCAGGTTGAGAATTATTAAAGGGAAAACCAATTCAATGTGCACACTAACACATGAGCTTACTGTGATTTTGATTCGTCTTTTAATTCGTCGATTTTAAAATAAATGAATGTTGCAGTTTTAGTAACTAAAAATGTATTAGATGCAATAAGTGAAATTAACTTTAGTTGCCGGAATGATCCTTAGTAATAGCAAACCCTTCAGACAATATTAACCCACAACCCTAGGTAAATTACAGTCATGGTTAGCCCTTATAAGCCACGTGTCCTCCTTACAGATGCTATTTTTCTCACAAAAAAAAATTGACCAGCACTTAGATCATTTTGCTTTTAAGGAAAATTGTATGTAGATCAGTTTGCTTTTAAAGAGGCTTGCACCCAGTTCATTTTGCCTTTAGGGAAAAAGTTATGTAGATCATTTTGATTCTAATCGATTATGCACCTAGATCATTTTGCCTCTTCACCGACGGTATGTTTCTGCTCCATGAAATTTAAAAAAAAAACGTCTTACAACCACAACAGCGTATCTCATTTCTTTTTGAAACAAAAAGCAAATCTGCCTGTGAATGTAAAAGTTGACGTGAGAGTACGTATGTATGTACGCTTGTGTATGCAAGGATGTGAGTATGTGATATATGCAGAGCTACGTATGTATATGTAATTAAGGCATGTACAAGTAATGACCTTTGCATAGGGTTGGCCGTCTCACTTTGCCCCGTCCCCATTTGACCCACATAAGGGACTCACCTACGCTGACACTTTCAAGTCACTCAATTTGTAGTGTTTAATTAATTTGTCTCCCAATGTTTTTGAAAATTATTTCATTGACCTACATAAAGCAGGTCAGAGTATAACGGTTCAAAATATGAAGTTAGGACAGTAGCTTATGTGGGATGTGGGAGGTGGGGGGGAGGGGTGTCAAATATTCGGACTGACCTTGTTTACATAATATGTATTGCATACGCAAGGGCGTACATACATACAGCAGGTCATAGTAAATCAAAAACTTGTTTCCACAACTGCAATGTAAATCGTACTTTAGACATATACTGGAAGGCATGTTAAAAAATGTAGTACCTATTTAAAATCGAGAATTTTAGCTAAGATATTATCGTTCGTTGATATTATGTGTATTTTTTGTATCATGTACCTGACATTGCCGAAGGTGAATAAATGAGTAATGACATTTCAAAATGAGTCTAGTGTACTTTGCTTTTCAGCAATTTTGCACATACAAATACCAGCACTGGAACATACAGTATTGTCGGTGAAGGGGCCAATAGGATCGAGATGAATCTTGGATAGAGAACAAAATGGTACACACTATGCCCATGATTCCTTTTCAAGAGTACAAATTATAAAATAGGATAACATATAACGTCATCTTGCCTTGAGGCGGATATTCATATAATGTTAATTGAAAGTGCATCTAAATATTTTATCTCTCCAGCAAGGACGTGGGCTGAACTAAGAAATTCCTAGTATTTTAAAGTATGTGTTCACAAAATTTCCTGGAATTTCTCACAAAAATTAACTTTGACTTGACTGCGTAGGTGTTCTTTTTTTCTGGTAGAATTTCTAGAATTCTGTAATAATTATTAGACTTTTTTCTCTACTCGGAATCAGACTCAAAATGACAAAAGCTATTGAAACCAGTGATTTTTCTTTAGAAATCTTCCCAGATGTGTACATACACACTTTGAGGGTTTAAGGGCTTCTCTTAGAGGGAGAGCTCACTGTTTGTGTAGGAAGGACCCGATGAAATAGACTTCTAGAGGAAATTTCATTCTGAACGGAAAGGCTATATAGGGCACGTTTCATTGGGTTTTGATAATGTGCCAGAAATTTCGAGTGGCGAGAACTTGAATAATTCATACAACAGGTCTTCTCTGTTGGAGGAAGTCTCCATGACTGACTGTATGTACATATGTGTCAGGAGATATAAGGACCGTTGTACGAGGACACTCTGCTCACTCAGTCAAAATCCCCGTAGTTGAGTTTAAAAATGGAAGTGCAATGTGGTGTTTGTTTGAACTTCCGACATTGCGTTGGTGGTAAGACAAGAATGCCTTTGATCTTGATCTTTACCCTTACACATTTTTTTCTCTTTTTTTTTTTTTGTGATGTGTAGACATTCCTTCAACAATGAGGTGTCTTCGGTTTCACTTGGCCACCCATGCTTACCATGTCTTTAGTTCTGTTCTGTACATAAGGTACATACAATGTGTGTAAGCCCGGACTCAATAGCCTTCCTATTCTCATAGGGAAATCTGGACATTGATGCTTACTTTCACTCCTACCAGAATCCTCAGGATTTGTGTGTGTGTGTACAGCAAGCGACATCAATTCCACTAATGGACTTTCTTTGACTATTGAAAATTTCGGGCCTCTGAAAGAATCGTTCCAGCCCCTGTATGTAATTCTACTGCGCTCTCTTTTTATAAGAGCAAAGCCTGAAAGAAATAAAATTTGAATTATGAAAGCTCCTTTGAGAAAAATTAACATGGTTGGTGATGTTTCCAAATGCTTTTGTCCCCATAGGAAAAAGACTCTTACAAGGGCATCATTCATAGGGGATTTAGGCATAAAATATTTGTCATACAGGGAATTAGTTCATGGGAAAAAATAAAAAGTCTTTGGGAACAGTCACAAAGACACAAATAAATTATGAAGGCACTGCAATGACAACTTCAAAAAAAAAACAAGAAAGAAGCAGAAATTGTGAATGCTCACAATTTAATTAGGTGATTTTGCATTTTTAATGAAAGGGTGTTATGACAAAAACACGTATCTCATTACTTGTTCGTAATCTGAATAATTTGATCATTAAAACAAATCCGGATGCTTTGACAAAGTGGATTATGTCCTGTAGAAATTCATTCATCTTCTCTCCCCTGACATCATCCCCTGACAAGAGAAGCTCACTTGGAGCTGAAAACATTAGATGAGAGGAGCGATTCTCAGCTATTATTGTAACAAGTAATACCCTGATATAATTCTGAAGAAGAAAAAGGCAGATTTAGATGTTTTTTTAGCTTTTAGTGGAACACATGAGCAAATAATAACCAAACATCTTCCCCCAAAAAAAAGGAATCAAAGGGATTTCAGACAAAGCTGGAAATGTGGAAGGCGATACTGAACGACTGAGATGAGGAGAAAGATCAAAGTAAACTGGGACGGTGACCGGGAGCATATTTTTTTCCCCAAACCCCAAAGAGGTGTGAGTCGGAAGACGGAATTCTCAGTCATTAATTTTCGTTTGTAAAATGTCAGAGTTGCTCTCCAGCTGCTTTCCTCCATTTTCTAAGCTCACTTCCTTCCGTCAACATCAGCCTTTCATAACGAATCCCCATTTCGAAGGTAAACCACACGAAAGTTAAGCTCCCGTTCGGATTTTTAAAGGGAGAAAGCGGTCGAATAAAAAAAACAAATTTTTACGGCTCACTTGGACTCTCTCTCTCTAGTTTGAATGCCGGAGTCAGCTGGAGTCAGGAACGTGGTAGGTGCATATAAGAATTTTCTATGCCTCAGAAGATTAAGTCCCAGTACAGTGCACTCCTTTTATGAGATCACCCCTAAGTGGGCAATTTCTGCTTAAGGGCAAAGTATTTGGGGACATTCCTATTCATCAGAAATTTTTTATTCAGAAGATTCTAATTATTTACTAATAATTCCTAATTTTTCTCGTTTTATAATAGCAGTTAATTATAAGGGTCAAATTTACTCCTTGAAAGTGCGGTCTGATAAAATGGCATTCCATTATTGATGCTTACACTGAATTATAAATTGTTTCCTATATAAAGTTGTTTATTAGCGAGTGTAGACACACAGTCATTTGCTTTCACCGTTGAAATGAAATAAGGCAGAAATTTGGAATAGAGTTAAATGGATCATTGAAGAATAGTATTTTAGTGAAAGCCACTCAATGCTTCCTTCACTTTTGAGGCAAAATAAATTAGTCTCTAGGGTGTAGTAGTTCCAGAATAATCCTATAATTTAATCGCGAGCATTACAAACAGTGTAAATAGGCTTGAGAGCTAGAAGCTCAAAAAGTTTACCTGCCCCTATTATATTATGGGATTACATCGTTCATCCATTTCACGGAGAGCCCATTTGTTCTGCTTTGTCACACTTGATTGAAGGACAGTGACATTCTATAGATATTTTAACAAAGGCTCCGGAAATTCCATGTCATGAGCAGCTGCTTTTGTCTTCTCTTGTCCAAAACTAGGGTGGATCGGGATCTAGGATCTAGAAAACAGAATCAAAATGACCGACACAAGAAAGTTACGCAAGGTATGTGTGGAAAAACAAATTTATGAGCTGGAAGTTCTAAACTTGTCAAAAATCTTAATAAGATTTATAATTACAGTAATATCTCTATAAATTAAAAAATCTTAGCTTGAGAAAGCATTGTTTACTTAAAGAGACAAAAATATTCGGACATTTTCCCGATTCATGAAATTCCAACCTTACAGAGTCTCAAGAGAGTAAATGATACACAATGTGACATCTATTGGAGTATACGAACTGAGAAAAATGCTTGAGTGCAGATCCACAGTATACATACTACACATATGTATACATACAATTTATATTCATGACTATACATTACATACGATGCTACACATTACGACGTTACCAGACAATAGTCAGTTTTTCAGGGCTTTATTTCCAAAGTGAAATAATTTCCAAGTAATTATTTATTTAGTCTCTGACAAAATTAATGCAGTAACGATTACATATTTATTATTATGTGGTAACGTTGAGAAACACCTCAAAGTTCTTAACTAATTTTGTTGTTCGGTACAGATTGTACAAAAAACGGCATTCGTTATAACTACACAGTACGGACAGTAGAAATTTGGTATTAATTAATGATTAAGTTAAATAAAGTGCTGCCATGCCAAGCCAAATCTGTTGCACTTGTCAGATCGTCTAACACATAACATAAACGAATTATATACTTAGTAACCTAGCCATAATGCCTTTCACAAATACCAGACCATCTACAGGTGACTGCGAAATGAACTTTGTTCAAATTATCACATACTTATATGATTTTTCAAAAACATTACAAGTTATAATAATTGATATTTCAAGAAGCAGGTACTTCGAAATCCTAACAAGGTATTCAGAAAATTACAACTCAATCTCTTGTTTTAACTAATAAATAGTAAAATACCACTTAAAATAATATAATTACATGAGAATCTACGTAATTCAATCGAACATTTTGGTCCTCAAAATATAAAGAGACTACCACTTAAGTTTCACAACAATTAGGGTGACACTCAAAATCATTGCTTTTGACAAAAAACTTTCATGCTTAAACATATTAATGGGTAACTAACATAATCATGAGAGTTAGTTCGAAAGAAAATTAGTCGAGGTACATAACGTTGGACTGGACGATATAGGACCAGAGATATGACTAAAACGTTAGATTTATCGATTATAATGAAACTATTTAACCAAAATCGGACTGAAAACTACAGCTCCAGTTGGATACTTTCAGTAGTAAGTTACAGTTTTAAAAAAGGAGTCAAAAATTCCGTAGCCAGTACTTCTCGAGAAATCTACGTTACAATAACAATATTCGAAGCATTTATAACTTACTCCAACGGGATAATGATTTTGAGTGAGTACCTGCACTACATTCCCAAACAAACAATTTGTCGCTAAATTAATTTACATATAAATTATAACAAAACTAAATATTCACATAATACAACCTTTCAGAACAGTATGTTAAATACAAATGTAATTTATCCGTGGAGTTAGTCATCCACCTCTGGAACTCCTTTCGACGCCCTTCTCTCCATAATACGAAAGTAAAGGCTCGGAAAAATGTACCGCAAAAACATTGCAATCCTCGGCACCAATGAACACAGCATAACTTCTTTGTCGCCGTTCAAAATTGCTCGAATAATCTGAGAGCTAATTTCATCAGGTGAATCTCCCTTACTAGTTGATTCGTCCATTTTTCCATAAAGTTTTCCTCCGGATGTCACTGCACTGTTAGAAAGGTTTGTTTTCACGTAACCCGGGCAAATGACAGTCACTTGAACATCATATTGTGCTACCTCAGCTCGTAGACTGTCCGCGGCAGCTTGTAACGCATGTTTAGAAGCCGTATATGATGACCTGAGGATAAAAACTTGTGTACCAAAACTTGTGTACAGTTTAATAAGATGCAAAAATTGTTAACCCGCCTTTGAGCAAGGAAGCGGCATAAAAGTAATATTGCGGCGTTCTATCTTTATGATGAAGATGGAGAAAGTTTCTATAATGCACGGAGAAAGGATGAAAATCGGATTTCTTGCTAATCCCTTTCTGCATAATTAACCAGTTATACTGAAACTGCCAGAAACAGTGTCAATATTAAAATATGGACCAGTCTAATTTTTTGCAATCAGATACAAACTACCGTCAGTCAACTTTTCCACTTAGAAAACTTGCCGAAATAAAACACCGCTTCCGTGCTCAAAACATCGCTTGCAAAATAACTACGCTTGATATTATGACAGAATTACCTGAATGGGATAGCAATTTTACCCTGGACACTGCTGATGAACATAATGTGACCAGATGTTCGTTGTATCATCGACTGTGCAATACCTGCATTAATATAAAAAAGCTACCATAAATGTTTATAATTGTTTCGCCAACTAGGAAAGCTAACATCAAATAATTCCGTCAGCATAATTATTGAAGACTAATAAATTACATTTTGTCAAGCACAGGGGACCAAAATAATTCGTGCACATAACTTTCTGATCCACTTCGATTTTAGTGTCAACAACTACTCCCCGATAGCTTATACCCGCGTTGTTAATGAGAATGTCGATGTGCCCATAAATTTCCAGCGCGTGTTTCGACTTTGTGGAAATAGACTCAAGGTCATTCAAATCCAGCTCCAGTACGGCAGGCACGTAGACAGTTCCATACTGCCAACAATTCAAAACATAGCAACTAGTTAAAACTTATTTAATGATTCAACTAATGTATTAATTATTTATTTATTTTCACATTTATTTTTAATATTAATGCTTTATGGCTCGTTGAAACACGAAAGCTTAGTTAAAAGTAGTCTCACCGTATTAATACGAACTAGTTCAGATTTAACCCTTTCCAGTTCAGCCGTTCTTCGAGAAGCTAAAATCAAGCGACATCCCGCGACGTACAACTGCCGAGCAAGACTCTCCCCGATTCCAGAAGACGCCCCCGTCAAAAGCACAACCTAGGGCAAAGAAATAATAAAAATCAGCTGAAATAATTTTAATTCTTGCTTTAAAAAGCATGTTGGCACATTTTAGTTTCAGTAGACAAGTAAGATTCTATTTTTATCGATAGATATCTGAAACCTCTCCTAATGTAGCTGATCTTACATCCGACCGAAAACATTTTTTGTATTAATACACATCGACAGAAAGAAATGAAACAAAATTATTGACCTCATTATCTCATAATTGAAATGACTTTCAACATTCTTATCAACCAAATACCCATAATACATTTTCTCTACCATTACGAAAAGAATCTCAATCATTTGTCACGAGTGCCGGATCACATATCAAAGGTCAAACACCCCCGTTCATTTCCACTGAAGCGATAGGCACACTTTCGCGATAAGTGACATGTGACGCCCAGCATGTCTCAAAAGCATGCCAGTACCCAGAGACACGTGAGCGTGAATATAAGAAGTGAGAAACTCATCACTTCCACGTGAACACCGTCCGAATTTAAAATCTAAGATAATTAACAACCCCCCCCCCCACCCACACCACTCTACTCCCTACTAATCACCTTTCATATCATAACGCTTTAAATTCTACAAAAACAAACCTGTCCTTCTAAAGGTCTTTTCTTATATCCAAATCGTTTTCGGAAAGCCTGGATAAATCTGTACGCAATCACAGGGAGAGCGACAGGGAAGAACATAAGAGCCAAAACGTTCTTAAAATTCCACTGGATGGATTTCCCAGTTCTGTAAAGTCCAGCTAACACCTCTGGGCCCATTATAATCATGTCGGTGGCAGTTCGATGGTAGTACTCTGCCGAAAAAGTTACAAAATTTAAATTCAGAAAATATTCTACAACAACAAACTAAAAACTAAAAAGTTTAACACTCGCAAGCAAGTCCATTACACACATTTAGCTACTTCCAAAACAAAACCCCATCTGTCACAAATTTTTCCATTCATTGTTTCACCATTCAAAAGCACATTACATCCACCCAAACATTTCCAGCACATTACAATTTACAAACATACGTTCCATCTATCACAAATTCGTCCACTATATTACAATTTACAAACATACATTCCATCAACCACACATTCATCCACTATTTTACAATCCAAAAGATTACACTATCCATGAAGCCAGAAACACCCAAACAATTTCACAATAATAATTTAAAAAACAAACACACAAACTCCACCAACACTTCCGTGTACTAATGACAGTACTAAAAAATCAAAATAAATCCTACACTAGTAATAGCACCTGTATTTTAAACAAAATCTGACAGTGAGTGTCTATACTCCCCAAAACTACGATCTTGAACTTGAAATGTGAACTGCACCTGCCACTGGACGTAACTCCCGTACAATGCTCAAGCTCTATGAGTTTTATTGAATCAGTTAATAATGTCTAGTACATGTCATCCCTTGAGAAGATAAAGATGATAGCTCGCACGTCCATGTTTTGAAACTCGATATAACTTTGATGACTGTAGACTAAAAACGGGATTTAACAAGGAAATATACAACAGTCTCAGGATAGTTACTGTCATAATAATAAATTACGTAATTATTACCTTCTCCATCAACACACTATGTCGTGAGTCGTGACTAGTACTCCATAAATGAATCACAACTCCTAGACTTTGAGACGGACCGATGATTCAAAGAGTCCACTAATTTTTTGTTGATTTAATTTATATCCTTAATTATTATCACGAATATATACAAAACAATTTATAATATTTCAATTGCAGGTAGCACAGGTGAATCGTTGATGGATGTAAATGTGGACACTTTTTTTAAAGGGATTTCAAAAGCATTCGTACTTCCCGCCCATTCCCCTATCCCACTCACTGCAACTCTAAAAGGGCAAGAAACTTTTGCTCTATTGACTCACAGAATGGAATACATACAAAACGTATTTTGAGACTTTAAACCGGCCTTATGGAGCTGCAAGATAGGCGATAATTCCCTGCATATTTCAAAGATACAAAGGTCAAAGTTCAAAAGCCGGACCATTAGAATTATAAATGCATAAAGTGCACTCAGAAACCTCTGGTATTAATTCCCTATTTGTATTGTATACTTACAATTAAACGGAATTATTTATTTCACGTAGGAAACTCCTACATAATTTTTTAGCTGAAGGAGGGGCAAAGTGAGACATGTCTCAATACCGTGTGTTTGTAGTGAGAATGCTCTCCGGGTCTCATCTACTGTAGTGAGCATTACTTTATAGTCTTCATTAAATTATTTTATGAAATTACAACAATATCCCAGGGTTCATAAAAATACCAAAATTTTGTTTTAGAATATTCCCGTCGACAGAGGGTTAATAATTATTGTATTATTTAATACAGGATTAATTTGATTAAGTTTTAGGAAGAATGCCATAATTGTATGGGCAGGGATTATACTGACCGTGGAATAATCCAAGAACCTATGGAAATGAGACTTGAAGGCACTTGGCTACATCAACAGATGAAATCACTCTAATAAATCTGACGTACATGGCTAATATAAAGTTGCCAATAAAATCTTGGTTTGTTTACAGAAAAATTAAAACAATTAAAGCAGTACAGGAAAATAGCAGAGCTTACAATTAGGGAGGTTGTAGCTGAGGGGCTTCAATCCTACAAGTGACAATTCCCAACAAGTTTGATGAGCCTCTGATCTGAGGATGAAATTCGGGAACCTTAAAAAACATGGAACCATTTGCATGGAATGGAGAGCATTTATGGGCTTGTTGAGAAAGATCAACAGAAATTTTGTAACATTTGGTCGGAAGGGATTTTTAAAAGGAAGGCTGTCTAAACGTTAGAGTTAGGCTCAGTACCGCTAAGTATTGGATTCCAAAGACGGTCAAAAAATTATGGATGATAGGAAGTTGGGAAGGGAAGGGAGGATGGGATTTTTGGGAAGAATTATTGTAGTGGTACTATTCCTTAAAATCTGTCTCAGCCCTTCGTTCCTAGTTTCAGGGAAGACTGGTTTAGGACTAAGGTCTGTGAGTATAGATTCCGAAAATCAAGATTCACAAATTTCGGCAGGGGAAGAAGTAACATTGACAGAGATGCAAAGCATGGAATTAGAGCTTTTCGAAGAAGGGATCAAAACCGATCCGGAACATTACTATAGAGCCCCTGGGAACAAGTGCAACACCACCGAACACATCAAGGCCGAAGTGAAGCGGATGAATGAATCTGGACTGAGCGGAGATTACTTCCAATTGAAGAGACACAAGTTGGAGAGAGGGAATTGTTTGTGGTACACCATGACGGAGTGTATGGAGGTTCCGAAGAAGCAGAATCATCGGGAGAAGGAATTCCGATGCATTTGTGCCATTGGTCGGACTTGGGATCGGGATAATAGAGCTTGCTTAGCTTACGATGGCCAGCCTTGCCTTTGGGATGCAGACTGTGTGATTAATGCCAATTGTGAAATGAGTAATGTCTCAGAATCAGATCCTCAGTTTCCAAATGACGAAAGAAGGAAAAGGCGGAACATCGTGTCGGGCTACAAATCTGGAATGTTCAAACATGGAACCTGTGTTTGCGAGCCGCTGGCCAGTTGCCAAAGAGTCCCCTCACAACCTCCGTATTTTGATGATGGGCAAAATCAAGGGCAACAGTTGGGGATCTCTTTTGCTCCATTTGGTATACCATGTTCATTAATTATCATTAATAGTAACATTTTCAAAAACGAGCCCAGTTCCGCTATTGAAATAGTCTCCCTACTGTATATTTACTCCTTTAAGCAGAACAATTTTAAAAATGTCTTCGGATATTTTTCCCTTATGAAATGTTTTTAGTAGGGACTATTAACAGTGAGAGTTTTCTGTAACATAATGATGTGTACATACCTTTTCATGGGAAAAATAAAGCCACGTCTGTCATGAAAAAATGGAACTCCCATTGTCTGGGAAATTCACTTGGATCTGATAATTAGGGTTGGAAAGTTGGGCCATTATTGTAACCCAATCCCAATATTAATGTATTATATTATAATGACGCTAATTATTACTGTTACTATAGCAACAGACTGAGCAATCCTGGTTCTACATAAATTCGTACAATTCCTCATAATAAATTATAGCTTTTCAAAAGTTAACATTTCATGAAAGATCAAAATAAGACAAAATAATAAAAATAAACAAGAGCAGCCTGAGTAGCAAGTATATTTATGCCTGCTAGTATAATCTACTATTAATATCAGTCATTCTGAATTTAAGAATAAGAGAGCTTTTCATTAGGTTTATACAGTTGACAGTATAGATAGACTGTAAGATCCCCTTTGCAAAAGTAGCTCCAACAAAAGTAATCCGTAGAGGGCGCCATAATCTTTCATAGGCATAAATGCACATGGGACCCTGGGAGTTGGGAATGGAAATAATAAATTAGTGTAATTTGGCCATTGACAATCGTCTCTGAATTTATCTGAAGTTTATGTTGGATCCTGATTTTAATGATGTGTCACATCTCTAATGTGTGACTTTAATATAATCTTCAAACGGGAATTACAAGATCATTTGTACAAAGTGTAAACGTAGTAAATAAGAATTGCTCCAATGTACTCACACACATCACAAAACCTCAGCATGTCTGGGTTGTCATCCATAACATCCGTGAGAGATTATCTGATGGATACGGGAGAGGATGACGAGGAAGAAGCAGAAGATGAAGGGGAGGAGGACGGAGACAAAAAAGAAGAGGAGGAAGATGAGGAGGAGTCCCCAGGACGAGATTTTAAAGCCTCCAATCTGAACGTAGATCTTAGCAAATATGACAATGTACCTTTGGAAGACATTCATTTGGACGTTCGACCCAGAATCAAAAACATAATTGAAGAGCTGTACACTGAACATGACTGGGTCTGGCCTCCAGCTCCGGCTAAAGATGTTCGCAAGGTGAACACTTCGTAATTATGAAACCACTGTAATTTTAGTAAAGTTGGAATTAAAGAGCTTATTTTTGGAAGGAATTTCATGAAAATATTTTTTCTGCTCGGGATTTCAGGCTGTTTTTTTATAAACTTACAATTTTTTTTTCGTAGATGCGATTTTTTAAGAGGAAGAAGAAAAAGATGCTGTATAATAAAGAGACGCTGGATTTTGCAACCTTCCTATCCATTGTAATTTGATTTTTTTTTGTCAGGATTTTGCTTGGAATTAGTTGTAGGACAAGAATTAAATTTTTTTTTTGTTTCCTTCCCCTATTTAGATAATAGGACCTATGGAGCTGTACGTGGCCATAATTTTTACAGTCATGCCAAAAACATTCATTTTGGCTATGAGGGAGTGTGTTGAAATCACGTCATTGATTATTGTAGTATTTTTTGTCCAAGGGTTCTACCATATTTATTCCGGAGTTCTTGGTTTGGCTCTGAGGGCCAGTCGTCCTTTTGAAATTGGTGTGAGTCTGCTTGAAGGATCAAAATAATTTAATGAATTGACATGATTTAATTAAGAACTTTATGTTAACTTTTCATGTTATAAAATTGGTTTTGATATCACAATAGTTCTCTGTTACAGTACGTGTACCCTCACTGGCGATTTCAAGTGGCTTGTCCTCTTTTGTCCATGTTTGGAATTTTCGGAGCAATGTACATGACCCAGGACTGGATGGTGGAGAAGGAAATGATGAAGCATTTGAAGGGCTATAATTTCCATTGGTACTCCAAACACATGTGGGATTATTACCAGAGTTTTGTAAGTTGATCAAGTATGTCATTTATATTTCAATTATTTGTACTCTCATGTCATTGCATTAAAATAGAGGACGTTCAGTCTGACCACAACTGTTATTCTTGTCACTCAATATCAGATGCGGTGTTGTGGTGTACAAAACTACAAAGACTGGAAATATCATGGACCAATAATGTACGACGAAAAACGTCAGAGGACTTTGGGGGTCCCTGAGAGTTGCTGCTACGTAAGTCAGTAAATATTTTCATAGATAATTTCATTATAGGATCTAAATGTTTTATATATTTATTGTAATTACTTACAACTGAGAAGTAGAACCGCTATAACTTTTTTTCCGCCCCCCCCCCCCATAACCCTTAAAATGGGCAATGGCGAAACTGTATCATAGTGCCCCATTTGGAGAAAAATATTTTTTTAAAAGTATTTCCTAGAACACAATTTTGGGGTTAAGATATATTACAAGAAATATTGCTAGCTATTGAAAAATTAACATGAATTAACAGAAATTATTGAACATTTTACGAGAAACATTTTATTTTAGTCCATTTCAAATGGGGCACGTTGAGGGGGGAAATTTTGCTCGGTTCATTGCTGATCGCAAATTTATTGTAACTCTTGACCTCCTCCATTTTTCTAAAGGAAAGCAACTGCTCGTTGTCACCAAATGAAGACAATGTTTACTCGGGGTGTTTCGTCAAAACGATTTACGCTTTCTGGACGCTTTATATCGTAGGTGCTATTTGTGTAGCAATCAGTTTTGTTCTGCTGGTAAGGGCAGTAAGATTTCATATTATTTCCCATGAAATAATTCCTTTTGAAAATTTTCCTGATTCTGAATCTTGCCCTTTAACAGTGTATTGGCCATAAGTCCATTCAAGAGTCGAGCCGTTACAGGTATGAGTGATCTCATAAATATACAATTAAATGAACCATTCAAAAATAATGATACGTTCAACTGAAAACTTTGTTTGTTGCAGCGGGGATCCCATTCACAAACTCCTATTTGACGACCGCTGGTCCAAAAAGCGTCTTCATAACCGGAGCAATCGACGCGAAGAGCTATTTTCGCTCCTAAATCACTACTGCATGATCTTAGGGAAAGAACTGGGTTTTGAGGAGGAAGTTGAAGCCGCGAAAAAGGAGAATGATGAACGTGAGAAGCAGGATCAAGAAATGGAGGAAGAAACAGCCTTCTACGAATCCGTCGATACATACGCTGGGAACTCTCCACCGACTCCTAATTCCGCCACCGATGTAATCGACGATCTTATTCACATCCCTCGCAGACCTATCGAACCTCTTCCAGAACTTCCCAAGGAGAAGAAGAAGGAAGATGAGGGCCCTAAAAATGGGAAAAATGTGACCAAAGACGGTGCTGGAAATGAACCTGTAGAATGGAAGCCATCAATGAATGCCACGAGCGACGAATTTCCTCTAAGATCCGAGAAAAGTTTCAAAATGCAAGATCAAGAGTACACCGTTTTGCCCACATTGATTGAAATGGACGCGAATATCAAAGCCAAGATGGTATTTCAAGCTCTGGGGGACGAGGATAAGCTGCAGAACGAGTTGGAGTGTGGGGGGAAGTCCGTCACAGAGATTCCGAAGATTAATTCTTTCGTCTCTTCACCATTTCATAACTCTTCTGGATCAATTACGAACACTCATACTTTTAATGGGAAAGTTCAAAGTAAGGATGGGGTGAAGCTCAATGGAGCCTCTCCTGAATCCGCATCGTCACCCGGTGGTAGTCACGATGCGCCTCTGTCTGTTCGATTTCGAGAGACCGGTGCAGACAGTCCTTCCTCCCAACCTTACCAAGACACAACCTATACTTTGGACAGCCAATCCGTGTCCATTTCGAGTATTCCCAGTCAAAAATCATTTCCACCAGAGCCGTTGCCAGTTCGAAATGAGTACTTAAATCTAACTGAACCTGAAGACTTTGTAACACCAGGAACTGTTTCTACTACAAATTCATCTGTTGAAGACCCAATGGAAAAATATATTACGTTGAACGACGTCGCTAGTACTAATACTATAATTATTCCTGAAACGCCTCTATCTAATCTTGAAAATGACCAAGAGGAACTCCTCCTGGCTGAGCTTGATTCTGAGAGTGTACAACGATTTCCTGACCCGATCACAAATCAACATGTTCCATCAGATTCAGCTAACTTGGAGGGATCGGAGTTAGAAACCTCCACATCGGAGCCTGAACCTGTTACAAGTCCTCCTCAGACGACAGATACGAAACGACCGAATCAGCACTCATCCCAAGAGTCAATTCTTGTGGGTTTGATTTCGGAGAATATTAATTTTGTTACTATTGTTAATGAATTAGTATTTCGTAGTTGGAATCAATTATTTATTTTCGATTTGGTAGCAGATGGTTGTAGAATCTCTACTCAATGAAGACAAGGCTCAGCTTGTAAGCACAACTACGGAAGAGGTAGAAAGGCCAAGAATTTCTAAAATCCCTACTCACTCCAAAACAGCCCCCGCATATTTTAAATCCGCCTTGGAGCACGATCAAGCTCAAATTAAATTGTCATCTTTAAGAAAGGATCAGCCCGAGAACATGTCTGGGCTGGATAACGTTCTCACATCATCCGCTCGAACTAAACCCCTGCCTGAGAAACAAACGCCTTCCGTGGCTTTCAAGGAATTGGTTGCTGCTCTCAATAAATCCTCCAGTCTTGCTAACTTCCAACAGCCAGAGAATAACGAGAAGTTTAATTTGGAGTTGGAGAAAAGTCATGAATTTGATGGGTCCACCCAGGTGTCCTCCCTCAAAGGTCAAGGTCAGAAAGGGAAGAGAAGTGGCATTCCTATGATGACCTCTTCGGGAGGTAAAAGCCCGAAGCAGAGTATCCCTGTTTCATCCAAAGTCCATTTCCCTAAGCGGGTTGGAGAAAATATCCCGCCAGACTCGGATCCGGAGGGACGGGTCTCCCCGAGACCACCGAAAGAGTCCCGACTCCCTAAAAGATCAAAGCCAATGAATAGATAAAAAATTAATGAAAAGTCCGGGAAAAGTTTGGCTTTCCCCAAAACAAAAATGCTTTCACTTGTAGAAACACGAGTTTCAAAAATACAGGGCAAGTAGTCTAATCATGATACGAAATAAATCCTTGTCTCTAACCTTTAATTTATTTTTCCACCCATCCCGTTCATACTTATAATTCAAGAATCTATAAATACTAAAGTAACTTATGTCATAATTTAAGTAAAATATTTTAATCATATATTATACATCAATGTTTTCGAAAACAATAATTTTTTGCGTAATGTAAAAAAAGTTTTATTCCAAAAGAATAATTTTTTGCGTAGTGTAAAAAAATAAATGTATTCCAAAAGAATAATTTTTTGCGTAGTGTAAAAAAATTGTATTCCAAAAGAATATATTTTTTTGCGTAGTGTGAAAAAATTGTATTCCAAAAGAATAATTATTTTTAAAGTATTGGAAGAAAAGTTTTTCCAAAAGAATAATAATTTTATTATTGCTGCTATTAAATAAACTTACAAGAAAAGTCTTGCATTTTTTTTGTAATAAGAAATTTTTTGGAGCATTGAATAAATTTGTATAATAAACTAAAAATAATCGTTTGAGTCTGGAATAATATTTCTGAAGCATAATGAGCAAGGCAGTATGCTGGATTTTTCATAGGCATATTTTTTTTCAATAATAATTTGTTTAGCTTGCATCGTTGCATCCATCGGAAAATTATCTCATTCTTGTTTGAATAGCTTGAATTTAAACTTGAAGAAAATAAATGCTTTCTGTGGACTTGACAGCATTACAAATTATAAGGATGCTGCTACTACGGGGAGACCTGAGAACTTCCTTCAATAATAAATGCTATTGTTGATTTTAGACTGTAGGTTCTATTTTTAGGGTGTTAGAAATATGGGAAGAAATACATAGTGGGGGGTATGACAGACGTTTAAGATAACAGCTCCAACCTAATTTGAACCCTTGTCCTTCAAAGCTCAAAGTACTAAACATCATAGTTGTCAGTTGAGAGACTTGAGTCAGCTATCTCATCAGGGGTGGACAATCTAAATGTCTCTGGAAACGTTAAATATAGTAGTACGAGATTCAAAACAAGCAAAATGAGTATCAGAGGGAGAATATGCAATTGTGGCAGAAATGGTAATGCGGAGGAAGCTCCCAGGAATAATTATTCAAGGCCACCCAGACCACCCACAAGACCTGTGAAAAGATCCCAGTTGCAGGAAATATTAACTAAGAAAGTAGAAACCATTGTATCATTTCAAAATCAAAATATTACTAAAGTAAACCGAAGCGAAATTGAAAAGTATGAGAAATACCTGGGCTTCGACTTTTCTCACAATGCCCTGGACTTCACCAACGACCTCTGCTCTGCTTTTAAGTACATTAAATTTCTAAATCTGAGTCACAATAATCTCACGGCTCTTCCCCAGGATTTGCATCTGATGGAAAATTTAGCTGTGCTTGACGTCACACACAACCAGGTAGTGTTGTGAATTGTGTTTTTTAAATGAGATTTTAATTACAAAATCTTACATTTTTGTCAAGAGTAAAATATTTGCGGACGTTCAAGTTTACCCCAATATTTTCTCCTTACAAGAGCACTGTATCCTGAAGAGTCAATTTATTTAAAATTATTTCTAGAAGATTCTGATATTTCCTAATCCCTTCAGATCTCAAAATTACCCATGAACCTCCATCTCATGATGAGACTAGAATGGCTGGACGTACGGAAAAACCCTTTCCTAGAAACCTGGAACTCCCGGAAAGGTTCGACTATCAATGACTTTGATCCTCAGCAATTTGCCTTCCAAATCCGTTCCTTCATGAAGGCGGCCAGAGACTGGAGGGATCATAATCTCAAGAAAAGAGCACAAGAATTAGCAGAATTTTTAATAATATGCCCCCCTCAACAGCCATCACAGGATGACGGTATATTAAATTAGCTAATACTACTTCAGTAATACAAAACATCCTGACCTTACACAAATCATTATAAAACATTATTTTTTTACAGCCGATTACGATCTCTCTCAAGATGACTATAGGGAATGTCCTCTCTACAAGCTGGCAGGGTCACCCTCCCATGACTTGAAAAAGCAGATCGCCGTTTTAGAGAAAGGATACTCAAAATCTTGAGATTATTTTTAATAAACCTGGGCAAAGAATCTGAAAATCTCTTTTTGACAACATGGTCCATTTTAGTATAGCACCACATTAGCCACTGTAGCGTTTCTGAACTTAAAAGTCACTATACTATTCCAAACTAATGAAGAATAAATTAGTCTTATTAAGCCTGTCTTGAAAATTAAGTGTACAGGTACCTTAAACACGGGCATAAGTCTCCCGAAGTTAAACCTTATGCAGAATTATACTCCATGCTTAAATATACAGCTCCAGGAAAAATGCAATAATAAATGTAATTACACGAACTGCAATTTGTTTCATTTTTTAATCCTTCAGCCTTACTATGTACATGTGCATGACTAGTATAGAAATACTATTAATTTAATAATTAAATTAATATTTAAATTAAGAAAGTAAAATAAATAAAAATAGCTTTCGATTCAACCGATTCACAAATAATTCAAGTCTGCCAATTTTTCTATGGGGTGTAATTTAGTGTGTAAATAAATACATCGTCTGGGAGGGATTTCACTTTATGCCCAAAATTGGTACTACCGGGAGTGTCAGTATAGTTCAAAATAAATGTAGTTTAAAAAAAAAGAAATTAAGGATTTCTAAAATTCACTACTTCAAACTCGAGTGAATTATTACCAACTTGGACAGACTCAGTGCCAGAGTCGGCTGAGTTGAGACACATTGAGCGGTAGCTCGCTCGCTTGACACTACACACGTGAGTTGCCCGCCAGCCTGGACGGACCATTCAATTGCCCTCTGAGTGCAGGCGTTATTTTGTGGCGCTAGGTGTTGATTTTTCCCCCAAGTAATAAAGCTGTAGGAGACTTTAAAGAGTGAATGTTTGTTGTACCTAAAAAGTAACTATATTTTGAAAAATAACAGAATACTAGACCCAGAAATGAATTTCCGATAGCGGGGTTAGCCCATCACTGGAGTCCAAATTGATTAGTTGAATCTTGTGCTTGCGAGCAAATTAAAGTTACAAAGTTTTGAAAAACGGAATTCGAAATGAGCTTCTCAAGTGACGAAGTCAATTTCCTTGTGTACCGCTACCTCCAGGAGTCAGGTTAACAATTGATTTTGTCTTTCAAAAATTATACTTTCGAATAAGTTCGAATATAAAAATATGTGTTTGCATTTCCAAAATTTATTTTGGAGCTTGTGGGTTGTTCGATTGGGGGATTTTGTAGGAAGGCTTGTTTGTAAAGTGGATCTTTTATTTTGTAGGTACCGGTGCTGTGTATGTATATCTTGTGTTGACAATTGTATTGTAGTTATGTGTGAGTACATGAGCGTGATGGGAATTAATATTTGTGATTTTAATATCTGGGCTTTTAATTTTTGCAAATCTGAGCAGGCTTTCAACACTCAGCGTACACTTTTGGTATTGAGTCACACATTTCACAGTCGAATATTAATGGAGCCCTGGTGCCCCCAGCAGCCTTACTCTCAATTATTCAGAAGGGCTTACAGTACACCGAGGCGGAAATATCTATTGGGGACGATGGTTCGGAAAGAATGATTGAGTCGTTGTCATTAATTGATGCCGTCATGCCTGATGTGGTGGCTTCTCGACAGCAACAAGCCATCAAGCAGAAAACAGAAGCGGGGGAAAATAACCAGGAAGAAAATGCCAAGCATCCGTACTGTAAGAGCAGAATGATGCTGTTATTTTTATTTTTTGTTGTGCTGATTGCATAAATCCTGATTTTAGAAAGTTCCGTAACATCGGATAAATTGAGCACGATTGGGCCTTTAATTTGTGGTGAAGTTTTTGATTAGATTTGAGATGGATTGTTTTGATTGGATTGTAGCAACTCCTGGGTCAACTGAGGGGGGTGGCGATGTGGATTCCAATATAAACATCCCTGAAAGTAAAGCTACTGTGCTCAGAGGACACGAATCCGAAGTTTTTATATGTGCTTGGAATCCAACAACTGATCTCTTAGCATCTGGGTAGGCAGAGATTTTGGAATTTGTTTTTTGACTGTTTTAATGTCGTGAGAGGGGAGATATATAGAGGAAAATTCGAATTCTGTGTTTAGAATAAATATTGAATATTTAAATTTGGATGGTATTTTTTGTGCATTCCAGGTCTGGTGATTCTACTGCGAGAATATGGAATATGCAAGACAATAACGCGGCTCCCCAAAATCAGCTGGTTCTCCGTCATTGTATTCAAAAAGGGGGAACTGAGGTAAATGATGTTTGTGAAGTTGTTTGTAAAGAAGTTTTCGGGTGCATGAATAGCACAGGATTGATTGATGTAGTACAATGGATTGGAGTAGTTATAAAGTGGACATTCTTAGCAGTCAATAATGTTCTGTCCGAATTCACTTGACTACTAGTAGATTTAAATTACAATGGTAAATTAAGATTATTGATTTTGGTTGGTAGGTCCCTTCGAACAAAGACGTCACGTCACTAGATTGGAATTGTGATGGTACACTACTAGCAACTGGATCTTACGATGGTTATGCACGAATATGGACAACGGAGGGTAGATTAGCTTCGACGTTGGGTCAGCACAAAGGTCCGATATTCGCTCTAAAGTGGAATAAGAGGGGAAATTTTATTCTTTCTGCTGGAGTTGATAAAACTACTATCATATGGGATGCCGCGTAAGACACATACGTTTAAATTTGTTTGTAATTATTTTAGTTACCACTCGTGTTAATCATGAATTTTGGGGTATATTTTCTCACGACGTGGTTTTAATATTCAAACTGAATTTTATGCATTTATGCAGTTCTGGACAATGCACACAACAGTTCGCATTCCACAATGCCCCCGCCCTCGATGTCGACTGGCAATCAAATACATCATTTGCTTCCTGTTCTACGGATCAGTGCATTCATGTTTGTAAGCTAGGAGTAGACAAGCCTATTAAGTCATTCCAGGGCCACACGGTAAGAACTGTTTAACCACGTTCAAAATTAACAGATATAAAATGAGAAGCCAGAAGTCGTGAAATATGCTGAATATTTTGCTGGTTGATTTTAGAATGAAGTTAACGCAATTAAGTGGGATCCGCAAGGAAAACTGTTGGCCTCATGTTCCGATGATATGACCCTTAAGGTAACCATAAATAATTAGATTATAATACAGTTACATATTTTCTATTTTACTGTATCCATAAGGTATATTATTATTGGGAACCTAAATTCTAGTAAATCTAAATTTATTGTCAACAGATATGGTCCATGAATCAAGATTCTTGCGTGCATGATTTGCAAGCGCATTCGAAAGAAATTTACACAATCAAGTGGTCTCCAACTGGACCTGGAACAAACAATCCGAATATGAATTTGATACTTGCAAGTGCATCGTTTGATTCCACCGTACGATTGTGGGATGTCGATCGTGGTGCTTGCATCCACAAACTTACTAAGCACACTGAACCTGTCTATAGCGTTGCCTTCTCCCCCGACGGAATGTTGCTGGCTTCGGGCAGCTTTGATAAATGTGTTCATATCTGGTCCACACAGGTAACATTGTCGTTCATTATTCAATCTTCTTCAATTTTATGTACAATACCAGGTCTAGATAGTTTCTACTGAAATTGTGCTAAAGAAAAGTGAACTGTAAAGTTAATCATTACATTTATTTCTACATACAGACTGGACAGCTCGTGCACAGTTATAAAGGAACTGGAGGAATTTTCGAAGTTTGTTGGAACTCGAGAGGTGACAAGGTTGGTGCTTCAGCTTCGGATGGGTCCGTGTTTGTATTGGATTTGAGGAAGATATAAATTTAATGGTTGCATTTCGATCTGTCCGTTCAATTAGAAAGAGCAGACCAAAAGTATTGGTGTACCTTCGTTTTTAAATTTTCTAAACCTGCAGTCCTTCCTGAAATTCAGACATTGATTACACAAATTACACAAATACGAGTAATTGTATCTATCTTCTTTCCTCTGTAAATGTTTGGTGAATTGATGTGCTCCTTATTGTTAGTGGGACCATTGTCGATATTAAGGCAAAGGCAAAAGGTCATCTAGTGTCTGCCCACCAGATAGTGCAGGTATTGACATTTTATTTAGAAGGTTAAGGCACTTAAAACTTTGGTGATGACACTTTGCAGTCAGTGTGTTGGCAGAATGAAGTTTAGAAGCAAAAAATTTTTTTACTGTTTTATAAATTTATGAATGTTGACATCCATAAATAATTGTTTTTGTTGTCAAATTTTATGTTGTAGGAAAAGTGTACGTGCGTTCATCATGCTTTTTTGACTAACGTAGTTATATTAAATTTGACAAAAAGTATGTATGTCCTTATCAGGATATTGAAGTAACCGTCTATCAAATTTGTCAGCTAAGTTTGTAAATCCAATTTAATCTAGAATTTCAGGGTGGACTGTAATATACTTCTGGTGAACTGATTGTATACATGTATATTTAAGTAGAAAATTGTAGTATCACTGATGTTACTCTCATATTTGTAGTATTTAAGATGGAAGCTACGAAATGTATGCGTAGCTTCACTATTCACGGGCGTGAGTCAACACGATTTGCTTAAAAGTAGGGTCGGAATTTGGTATCCCCATTTATATAGTAGAAATATTATGTATAATTTTTCCGTCCCCGTGTTATAATATATCTAAATAACTGATAAGAGTTTTAAACCAAGTTTTATAACGATAACTACAAATGGCATAATAAAGCTTAAGATTCAGTGTATATAATATAAGGTTTCTCTCAATAACACCAAATTATTCCTCAATATTTTACTTCCTTGCTCTTAATTACTTACGATGCAGTGACTTCGAATTACAGAATTACTATCAAATACAGCTTAAGTTTAGAGTTTTTTTTCTAGTGAAAATAATAGTCCTAAATTATGTTGTTGTCATTTAGATCCTACACAACCTTTTCTTTGTTCACGACGGTTCGGAATGTGAGGCTAACCACGTGGATGTAGTTAAAACTCAATGATTTTCCTTTTACCAGCCGTACTTCCTCATTGTGTACTATTTTTGTCTTTCATATATATATGTATTTTAATCTCCTTGCTGTTCAAATACTGGCGAAAGCTGCTGGGCTGCTGTTGAACTCCTACCCTCAATTATGTGTCACCTAACTAATTTTACCCTAATATGTCACTTACTGTTGCACAGTGCGCTCTTAGCTTTTTGTTACAATAGAAATACAAATTAACTTGCAGATGTAAACGCATCGCTGTATACTACTCCAAGAAGTTAGTGCTTCTATAACTATACTCGGTATCCATCAGTCCCAATATATTCCTGATAACCAGCTCTACGAATACTAATTATTATGTACATGCTGCTAATATAGGAGCCTGTGTACACACTACACACAGAGATTCGACGGGCGCAAATGCGATGACAGAAATGCTCGTTGAGATTTTATTTCTGTCTGCGTCTGTCTTCCTAATAAAGATCAAAGTGTCGCTGCCCGACGCTTTTAACTTGACATCTTCCCATCCCATGACAGATCTAATATTCCAAGGTCTGCCCATTAGAAATACTTTGCACGTCTTCAAACCAGTCAACTTCCAATTGACTGATTTACCTATTTCCTTGTAGTATATAAACCGCAGGTAATTGCACTTGCAACCTCCCAAAATGTTTACTGACAAGTGCAGGGCATTGCCACTGCACACAGTCAGAACATAGTCCTAGTCCCATATGAGAAAAATGAGCACGCGATGCTCAGCTCTCATCTTATGTATGAGTCTATAGGATCTAACGATGTCATACAGTATATAAATACATATAGGACTCTATATCAAGGGTTATTTCCATTTCTACATGATCATAGTGTGCATGTTGGAGACTTGGAGAGTCTAAGTAGCTCCAATTCTCATGTTTTTGACAGACTCCGAAAATTTCTAACGATTTTGTGATTTACCACAGCCTATTTTTCTGCCATTTGGAAGTATATGACCAAATTAGATTTTTTTTAAAGTTTCGTATGAAATTGCCTACCCTAAAAATTTTGTGGTCGGGAAGATTATACACTCAAGAGTGTATGTATCTGCAGGTATATTGGCTGTAACTATCAGTTCATGAAAAATATATGGTTTTGTAAATTCCGTGCAGAGGATTTTCAGAGCATATGTTGTCTGATACTTAAGACAAGGAGACTGACAATAATTCAGAATTTTATGACTGAGTGAGAGGGCGAGGTACACTGCGTGGTTTTTAGTTTCATGCATTCCAACTTTTCTACTTTTCCTTTCGTGCATGTACAGGATAACAGGAGAGTATGTTCTTGTACATAAGAGCGTTACATGCTCACATCATTGTATTTAATCGTTTTCTTTTTCCCTTTTCACCATCCCCAGGTTTAACACTACACCATAGTAGGCAATTTACCATGTCTGTGACTTTAAAAAGGGTTCGTCCGCATGCATTGTCAGGAGAGAGTGAAGAATTTTATGTGACACCCCTATAGTGTATTTTCAGCCCTATTGTCACGCATTGAATACCTCGAACTCCGAAGCTTACCGCAGGTAAGAAAAACGTCATATTTGAAGGTACTTCTAAATACAGTGTACTCGAGGCTATGCGGGAACCAACCATTATTACCGAGCATTTCCTCCATATAGGGGTAAAAATATTTGGGTCCATTCCTCCATTAAAAATGTATTTTAATTTTCCCCCTTGCACGAACACATTATACAATAGACTCTCGCTACAGTAGACCCCCTTATAAGAGCAAGGAACTCTCTCACTATAACATCCACCCTCTTAAGAAATCCTTGTTTGCACATAGGGGCAAACAATTTTGGTCACATTCCCATTTTTGTACTAATCAATGTTAATTTTTTCTCCCAATACACACAATAACAGTATAAACTTATGCGGCTTTTAGGGGCAATATGATGCTCTGGCAAATATGAACTGGCAAAACAGGAGTCTGGAAACGTCAATCTACTCCAATTATTATTGTCAGCCAATGACAGCTCTAGTTTTGTACAACTTGGAATTTTTCCAATACATCCTCATCTCCAGACTGTTCAAATAAAAATGTATAATCCTCTCCAGCTCAAAGTAACAAAAAAAATTTAATGTTTCACTAAAGTTGGTAACAAAGTAGGAAAATATCCAGGGGAGAAATTATCATAAATTTTGACATCCCATTACCATAATTATGGCTGACAAATGAGACTGTGGAAAGGTCCAAACCTGGAAATGTATAATTACACATACGTACCCTTGTAAATCCGTCATGACTGTAAATATCTACTAATACTACAAATACTAAAAAAAACACTACTGCCTAGCTTTTTTTTAAATTCTGTTTTTTTATATTTTGACTGCGCTAGTCCTAAATATATGTACAAAAGCATTTCTTCAAAATTGTCACGGATTTGGAATTTGAGCAATTTGTTTCAGGGCTTCTCAGAATTTATATACCTCTAAATAGGAGCGTTCAAAATTAATTTTTCAAAAATGTGTACTTACATGTAATTAAGGAAAGCCTGGGATATAATATATGAGTCATATATTTTGGGCAGTAATAATAATAGGAGGGAGGGCCTACAATAAAAAGCCATTTTTCAGGTCCTGTTTTAAGGGTTTTTTTTCCTTGACCTTTATTTCTCATTAATTCCTTAATCCTTACAATTAAATACATACATCCTGTATTTACAATTTTAGACCCTTCGTGCAGGGTTTTTGGGTTCAAGTTCCACCCCATTGTTAGGGTCTGTTTATACCGATGGAGCATTTACCGGATCACCCTTTAGAAGATAAATTTTTGTATGGGGTCCAAAGCAGAGCGTTTACCACAATGTTAATTTTTCTCGTTACACTACAAGAGTATGTGCCTATTTAATAGGGCTGCCTTTTGTATTTTAAGTGCTCCCATAGCCAGAGTGTACTGTATACATGCTCTGTATAGGGACAACTATGTGCTTAAAAAACTTTATTCAGCTGCACGGAAACTATTTTACATAATGCTAAAGACTTATAGAAGGGAATCGTCCACATATAAAGGTATTGGCCTCTGGTAAATTAAAAAGGCACCCGCCCGCTTAATATAAATGAGAAACCATCTCTGAGCTCAATGTATTTCTTCCAGGCCGCTTCCAGCCTGTTGACCCACTCACCCCGCAAGGACTAGAGTGAGAGTATTATAGTATAAAGTAGTGTATTATAGTGTTGTTTGTACAAGGAGTCCTAGGCCTAGGAAGATTTTTGGTGAAGCTTTTTTAAGTATATGTACTAGTATCGACATACTGTATGTATAGGTAAGACATGTATCTAGCCACCAGACACTTTTGGCCTATGGCAGCGTAGCATGAGTGTTCTCCACGTTGTAATTTTATCAGCCTTAAAATCAGCACTCAACACGCTACTGTCAGTCAGTTCGTCATTTTATCTCCAACGGCATAGTCAGAGTCAAGCTTGGTGAAAGTCTCACTGATATATTTGGTAAGTATAGTAATTAAACATATAAAAAATCGCATGAGCCCGCTATCTGCATCCTGTTTTGTAACACATTTTAACTAAAATGTTTAAATGCATGCTAATCATAAAGGACATTGTAACGTTGATATTCTCATCTGACGATACATATGATAACACATCTTCTGAAAGTGGCATAGATGTAGAAAAAATACAAGTCTTGGCAGTAGTGTTGACAGATTGAAAATCGGATAGGATTTCTGAGGAAAGCAGCTTGAAAATTTACAGGGTGTGCTTATAAATGAAATTTATCCTTTGGATTATTTTTGCTTGTAAAGAAGCATTCAAAAGAACTAATTTGAGTGTCTGAAAACTTTGTTTTAATTTTTTACTTTATTTTTGGAGGTAATTTTGATTTGATTTTGACTTTGTTTTTGGACATTATTTTGATTTTTGACTTTGTTTTTGGATATTATTTTGATTTTTGACTTTGTTTTTGGATATTATTTTGATTTTTGATTTGGTTTGTGGACTTTGATTTTTGATTTGGTTTTTGGACATTATTTTGATTTTTGATTTGGTTTTTGGACATTATTTTGATTTTTGATTTGGTTTGTGGACATTATTTTGATTTTCTAGTCTCTTACCGATTATTTTGATTTAATTTTGTTTTTGTACTTCGTTTGTGGAGCTTACTTTGGTTTAATTTGGTTTTGTTACACCGTTTTTGGAGCTTACTTTGACTTTATGTTGGAATTTGACTTTATTTTTTAAGCTTATTTCGATTTAAAAAGTTAAAAGTGCTGTTACTCGGGTATACTGGATCCAGTATAATTCAACTCTTTCAAAAATTGACAGCAATGATTACGAAACAGCCATAATCACTATTCTAAAGACATAAACTCCTTCAAATTAAAAAAATACATTACATTGGAAATCCTTTTGCACTCATTGCTCAATTGCCCGTATTTATCCTTCTCTCTATTAACCCTACTCTAAGCTCCTCCTCATAAAGTTCACCTGAAACAACTGGAAAATCTAAATTGTATCCTCCATCCTTTCATTCGTAATAAATTATTATCATCATTGTATCCTTATCACTATATTTCCATTACCCACATCCCAACGGATCTCCAGTTCAATATCCGACCCCACTCCCTTGAGCCCCAAATCCGTCTCTGCCAGAGCATCCTCAAAAGACTCCCACAAAATTTAATATTACATTAAAAAATAATCTTCCACAATCCCATCCCAATTCAAAAATCACCCTCCCCTCAATATCCAAACACTCAATTATTTCCCCCCTCCCCCCTGACCCGCAAAAACACTCTTGAACCCATCTTTCCCTTGACAAAATTCCCCTCCGCCAAATCAACACCCCCAAAATCGAACTCCCTTAAATTGAGTTACATATCCCTAAAAAAAACCCGTATATCCCAAAGAATCAATTTAAATTTTATTTTTCGACTACACTCATTATTGATCCACTTCCAAATGTAATCCTCTCATAAACAGTCTCACAGTACCCCATCACTTAATCACCCCACAATTAATTCCAATTTAATACCCTACCCCTCAACAAAAGGAACTTACAATTAGCCTATTTCAAAAACCCATAAATTCCGACTTTATCCAAATCTATGAATCACTGGTTCCTCTATACGCATACAGCTTTACAATATTAGGGGAATTTTTTAGACGTATGTACATACACTTCATGTCTCAGAGACTATATGAGACTAGTCCCATCCCATACTACACGTTAAAAAACTTTCAGCTGCAGTATTTCCTATAGTTCGGCGTTCGGCCCAGGTTTTAAAAATATGCTCAATTCCTTCTATATAAGACCCAATACATACATACACCATACAGACATTTACATACACACTATATACACACTACAAATATACTTGGCTCTCTGTATAGCGTCGAAGGGATTAAATACAGGAATGAGGAATGTGTGTAAGTATATAGCGTGTGTAGGAGCGTGCAGGAAGCAAGCAAGCTCAAGCAGCAGCAGTGCTCAGAGTGCTGAGTGCAGTGCTGCTGGCTGGTTGCAGGCATAGAGGGAATTGTGAACTCAACTCCTTCCACTTCCACAGTCGAAAGTACGAAGCAGTGAGGAAGGGTGTTTGTTCACTGTAGGTTGTAGTAGCAACTGAGGTTAACCATAGAGTTGGGTAGCTTTTGAGAGGAGCTCTGGTGTTAGAGAGCCATCAAGGAAGCTCCCAGTGTCGGATGCTATACGCTGTGTTATATTATGGGAAAGTTCGGATTCCTCCTGTAAGTACTCTTAACGCGCTTGGACAGTCCTAACACAGGATAATTTAGCAAGCGTCAAAAATATAAGAATTAACGTTAGGATAGTTATTAACCCACAACAATAATAAATTAGTGTTTGTATATGTGTGTGTGTATACATGAGAGTCGTGTGCTTCTGTTTAAATTGAAGTCCGAAATGTAATTGTGATCCGACGTGTCTGACAGGAGCTACGTTTATTTACCATTGACTCTGGTATGGTGTCTCTCTGTGTGTGTGATGAAGTTTGCATTTGGTTACTTTAGCAATTTCAGCCATCAGATGTGAATCTTGTACATAATATTTTTCTTTGTCTCTTCTCATCTCCGTATCTGCTCTCGAGTACTCCTTATTCTTTTATTCCTATCCGAGAGATCCTTTTTCTTAATAAAAATCTTCCCCCGAGTCATTTCTCTCTTTGATCCCGAACGTTAGTAGTGGAGAGACTCGGGGCAGTTTCGAATCCGTCAGTGTTTTTTGTCAATTTTTTTTTGGTGGGTCAAAATGTCAGCGTTTCGTACTCCATACCGGGTCCAGTGCGTTTTTTGGACTAAAAGTTGAAAGGGGGTGTCAAGTGATCATCAGTGAGATATTATCATTTCCGGGGGTGAAGTCAAGTATGGAAATATTTTTATATTGTTGTTTTTTAATTTGTAAAGGAAATTAGTTTGCTCCGAAATTTTTCGAGGGGTCCGTAGATTTTGTTTGACATAATAATTAGTGGGATGATAATGTTAGTGTGTGGTGGTTGAGGAATTCGGAGGGATTTTGGATCTTTCGGGGATTTTTGATTTAAATGGGGGAGGGGGTATGTTTCGGTGGTGTGAGGGATTGAGGGATTTAATTTTGACAGGTAGTAGGAGTCGGATGATTGTTGAGTGGACGATGTGATCAGTTGGTTAGGAATAGTTGGGCATTTGTTGAAGTAGTGGTGTGGGGATGAGTTGACAAGGGGTTGGTGGAGTGATTTGGTTTGGAATGTATTCGTGTTTTGATTGGTTTTTTTTGGTGGATGATTTTTTGTTTTGTAATTGTTTTGTTGAGTAGATTGTTGAATTAGTTCCTGTCTGGAGATTTTTGTGACTTACGTACCGGAACTGTTGGATGTTGGCTGGGGCTACGTTAATAAGAATATTGAAGTTGAAGGAACATTCATTGGGTGGGGATTTTTTCGTGTGCTGTCAAAAGTTAATGGGGGTACGGGATATTGGGGTGCGTGGACTTGAATGGGATAGCTGCGGTTAAAATCATTGTAGTTGTATGAATGTAGTGTGAATGGAATTTTTGGGTTAGTTGTAAATTTTGAGGAGGAATGGGCTTGTTTTTGGATCTGGCGTGAAGTATCGGATTTTTAGAGAGGATTTCGGGTGGGATACTGAGGGCTGCTCTGGGAGGACGTAGGACTTAGCTTTCCCGTGCATGAAGGATTCTGTTTCAGTTTTTGCAATAAGTTCGATATTATTGTAATGGGGAGAACATTGAGAACTGTGTAGATTGTGGTTTAGACCTTCTCGGAAAAGAAGTTTAATGGGAAAAAAATGAAATAATCGTTTACGATAATCATCTTACTTGTTTACTTATTTATCTAAATGGTAGTTATGTGGTTAGGAGTAATTATGTGTAATATGGAATGTAATGGCTGTAAAAATATTTACGTGTTTGGTAAGAGAGGAAATAACTAATTCAGTCTGGATGGAAATTCTTATGTATTTTTAGGACCATACAGGATCAATCGCAAACACACGATATTAGCAATGGAAGAAAGAAGACCGCAGAAACTCTCCAGGAGTGGTCTCACCCTAAATTTAGGAGATAAAGAAGTTTTCTCGTTGGATAATCCATCAAGAAATCAACATGACAAGACTTTTAAACCGAAACGGGCATGCCCCAGCCCAATTTCTTCTATTGTGGGAACCGCTCTTAATCAGTAAGAACGTGTTTTGGTTATAATAGCTTTGATGGTTGACGTAAATAATTAGCCACGTTCAGCTGCATGTACCCTGGTTTAAACAGGTTGGTGGTTACATAATAATTAATTCGGGTAGTTGGGGAGTAGTAAGTGATATTCGAAAGCAGTGCAGTAGCTGTTGCTTGTTCAAAATGAATCAGTGTAGTCTAAGCCTTTGCTTATTCTTGATAAATTGACTCCTGGGTAATTCGAAGAGAGTGATGAGAGCTTTTTTTGTATTTTAGAATGAACCTAAAACGATCCTCGTCGGCTCCTATGATAAATCAGCTAGGAACTCAAGGAGAATCCCGAACAACAAGCAGTTCAGCGTCGGCTGCTTTAGGAGGATGTTCTTCCAGCCAAAATAGTAGTGGCTCCAAGGACGCTTCATCTGCAGGTGATACTGAATCAGCAACTTCCGTTAATGGATTTCTTACTTCTTTGGGATCGCGCCCGCGAAGATTCTCTGCGAGTTTTAGTCCGGTCAGCAAGCCTAAATTATTTGTAGTACAGTGTGCAGCAACTCATTCAGATTATTCTGTGATACAAAAATTAAATTACCAGCGTATTTGAAATGATTCGCCAAGTTGTTCAATGATAAGTTTGAAAGCGAAATTGAAGATTGGAATATATGCATTGCAGGGTTCCCCTGGGCTTGCTCCAAGCCGTGTTAGTCAGTTAAGGCAAGAAAATTCGAGTTCAACAGACTGGGAATCCGCTAGTGAAAAGGAATTTCACGGAAATTCGAATATCGCACAATCATGGGAAGACTTATCTCTTGTAAGATTGCGTTATTTTATTCAAGAAATTGTTTTATGGACTAGCATGCAAGTGTTTTTTATATTATGTTTAAATTAGAATTTTCTGTTTTCAAAGGATTCTATGACCATGGAAGCATCAGCAAGGCGACCTAGTTTTTCTGATCAGTTGTGGCTGTCAATGCCAGGATCAACGTCATTATCAGCATCTTCGTCCCCAACTGCATCTCCTCGAGTAGTGTCAAGATTTTCGCCCTCATTGTCCTCTCCCTCCCCGACAAGGAAAAGCTTTACCTCAAGGCGATCCCAAAGTCCAATTGCTATCAGACCGAGTGTGTTGTCATCTGGACAAGGTTTGTAGAACAAAATTGTATTATATCCATAGAGTATGCATATATTTGTGCGTAAAGATGCCTTGCGAACTCTTAAAACAATTCCACTATTAGAGTTGCAAGTATTTTAAGTTTGATATAGGTTTATAAAATGAATAAGAAGTTGCTCATGAAAGTCTTTATCATGTAGGAGTCAAACGAAAATGTGATTGGGATTCAACTCAAATGGATTGTAGCCCACAACCCGCAAAAAGATTAGGTGGCCTACTGAGTCTTCAGCAATATAACCAATGTGTTACACCGATTGTAACAAGTAGCAGTGTACCAATTAATGTAGCATCTAGCATGAATCAAAGTATTATGATAAATAATAGTAACCACAGTATCCTCAACCAAGATTTGCACGTGAGACATTCGGATTCTCCGAACTCAATAGAAACTGAGTCATCGATTTCCTCGAACGGGGATTCACCTTTTTTCAGGCCTCTTGATTCCCCCCTTGCCTCCGATGATTCCACTCAGCCCAAATAATATTTCTGCATATATAATGTTTATTAAAATATTTAAATTACTACGTACTACATATTATATAATCAAGCATACATTTCAGTTTTTAACTCAAGCCGAAGTTACTAGCTGCCAAAAATATTGTTTCAAATCTTGTAATTTCGTTCGCCGGGTATAATAACCTTTATTTTTGTGTTATTTGTCAGATTTTGCAGTTAGTATTCATACATGTATAGCCTTACAAATCTTAATTTATACATTTCGTATTTACCTACTATCATATTGTATTTATTGTTTTAATAAATTGCCTTCCATCGCCTTCTAATATTGACATCCTAGTCTTGACTGCTGCGTCATAAAGAAGGCATGTTACTAAACTTTGCAGCTATTTGTAAGTTGTATGTATACACAATGAGACACTGATTAGGAATTCGCGACTTTTTAAGCGTTACCCTTCTCTTAATTATGCTAAAGCAATAATCTATGTATAATTTTGTGAATGCACCCTGTTATTTAATGCTGAAGATGTTATCTTATCACGATAGTGTAATTATTAAGGGATTGATAAAGTTGTTGTAACTAATATGAACAATTACAAATTATTGTAGAAGATGACAATCAAGACTAGGATACACCAACGAGCACTATTAAGTTTATTACATACCATTTTATTTAAATTAGCGTTATAATACCGTATTAAGTTTGATAAAATGATATTAAATAGTTATCGATGGTTTTGTCCTCCCAATTCAATGTGTCTGTATCTTTAAAAAAATTAATTGATTTATTACTTCACAAGGACACTTGTGTAATAGAGAAGATTTTGGAAAGAAAAATTTCACAGGTATGGACAAAATCGCTTCTGGTTGCGCCTCCTCATGACAGCGCGGACGGCTTCTTTGAAAATGTTATCAATTCCTTCTCTACTTCTGGATGAGCATTCAATGTACCCACTAGCTTTGATTTTCGACTTGATTTTCTTCGCCTGTGCTTCAGAGACAGCTTCCTTAGATGTATTACGCAAATCCATTTTCGTTCCTATTTTTCCAAATAATTAGTTAATTTTAGTCAACAATTTGGCCAACTGATAGTACTTTATTACGCATGACTTTAACCTCATATTGGCTTCCTCTCAACTTATTTTAGAGCACAGCTGTTTACAGAACCAAAAATCTTTAATCCAACTAACCTACTAAAATAACATCTGTTTTAGGGCAATGAAATTTCAACTCCGGCATCCATTTCTTCTCTGCGTTGTGCAAAGATGCTTCGCTATTGATTGCATAGCAAAGAATAAAGCAGTCCGTCTTAAAAATTATGAACAAAATGAAATTATTAATTTTATTTGCGTATTTATGGTTCAATTTAAGTAACAATTATTTTCCCTCGAACCTTCTGATATGACAGTGGTCTCAATTTGTCATAAGTCTCCTGTCCAGCAGTATCCCAGAGGTGTAGAGAAAAATTTACTCCATCTACTTCTATATCCGTCTGGTGAGTATCGAATCTAGAACATATGTTTTCATTTGATCAATCAGTGTTTCATTATCTGTGGTCAGACACATAAGGAGGGTCCAAGTCTCAACAAATTCATAAATTAAGTTCAACATATGGTGAAATCTAAAAAAAAATTGCATTCAGCGTACTATTAACCCGAAGCAGGAAAACTTCCCTTCACATCTTGATTTCAATAGAAGTGAGTCATATAGTTGGAAAGTTTTATTGCCGTAAGTACAAAAAATAGTGTATTCACCTCACAGACAACTCAACTGGTATCAAACCAATTGTACTCCTTACTGGCACTTGCATGCGTAAAATTTAGATACGTCATTGATTTTGACTTTGCTAATTACTTCTGGCGGAAGGACATCGTTAGCCTATTTTCTAACTACAAGATAGCAATTTTCTACAAGAAAATGCACCAAATTTTTAAATAATGAGGATTACGTATTCACAACACGTGCTTGCCTTCAGTACTCGATAACACTATCAAAATTAAATGAATTCAATTATGCAAGGTGTCTCTTACGTACTTGTCATCAAGTGTCATCCTTGGAACCTACACAGAATATTTTGCTCTGTTCCATAAAACATCCTCGATTTGTTAATTGCATTAAAAATTGCACAACTAGTACAATTTTGTCCCTATCCTACACTCAATACGTCTATCTTAAATGTGTACCATTTTTGGGTCATCAATACTAATTGTCATCTGGACTTTATGGGAAATACGAACAAAATTATAAAAATTATTTGGCACATTTTCTCATGCTCAATGAATGGTTTCTAGATTTTTACTTTAACTGACAAAGCATTGTTGATTGTACAAGACAAGCTGCTTTTTGTAAAGGAGTCAAAAATCCTCTCTAGAGGATTATTTTGCGTTTGTAAACTGTCCTGTGAAATGACTCACAATCAGTTGTAATTATTACTGATCCCATTCATTCAACGGTGAAAGTTGGCAACTACTACTGCAAAAGGTTAAGGCCAATAGGCAAAGACAAAAGGTGCACAGTTTATGTGCGAATCATGTTTGCTGGGAACGTACATATTGTACCAGATATTTGTGTCATGTCAATCAAGTACAGTGAGCTCTCGCTGTCCCAGACCCTCTTGTAAGATAATTTTTTATCAAAAGGCAAAAACTGGGAACACATCTATAACCACAATGTTAATTTTGCAATAATAATTATTGTAACAGTCACATTTCGCTCGTCCAAATAATAGTAGACTATATCTCTACACATCTCGCTCGCTCTAAAGTTGTTAACCCATTTCCATTCCGTAATATGCTTTAGTAACGGAACAATTTGGAAAGAAAATTATTCTTATGACGCCAAATAAATCGAAACGCTTTGTGAAGTCCTGTAATGACAGGAGTATAAAGTGCGATATTTTTTAATGGATTTCCCCTTTTAGTATTTATACGAATCAACCATAAAATGTGATGGTAACTTACACCGTTGGAACATAATCCTCAGGAAAGACGCTCTGTGTATAGGAGATGAGAAGGCAAGTCTTCCCAACACTACCATCACCCACCACTGTGATTTTTAATGTATTTTTCTTGTCGTCGATGGGAGGCATTGTGAAACTTTGGACTTTAGATGCGTAACCTGGTATGCACGGGAAATAAAAACCCTCACACCTTAAACGTTCAACCTCGCAATAATTATTGCAATAATAAATAAATATTGCCACAATTAAATATGCGCACAACTTACTCCCAAATTGCACTGTTTAGTATTGTGAGTCAGTTTAGCAACCGTGACTACTGAGTCGAGGGCTGTAATAATAAACTGTTTGTGTCTAACGTTGCACAAAGTTAGTGGTCAGGAATTATGTCGCTGTTTTGTTTTGTCTCCTTAATTCGCTCTCTTCGTGGACGAGCAAAATTTCCTACCGTCTTGGCATAAATTATTATTGTATGTACACCCGAATCCAACTTAAGTATTTATAATTGTGTGTGCATACAATAATTTTAAATAAATCCAATATTTCCTTCTGTTTTCATCGTTGACGTGTGACAGAGTCTTAGAACCCAAATATGTTTTTCACGCTAACCACAAAACCCAGAATTTTTCCTCCTTCTGTATAAGAGCTCATTAAAGTATCTTTGTAACATATACATTACTGGGTACAGTGCATACTTATAGGCACAAGTACAGATAGCAGTGGACTCCCTTTATCAAAGCCCCCACAAAATTTCCTTCTGATAATCTCATGTTGTTACAAGGCGAAATATTGACATTGTACCAAAGGGCATAACAATACACTTGAATGTTTTGTTTCGTTCCCATATGTGGAGAAACGTTTCTTTCTGCGGAGTCCCTTATAGCGAGAGTACACAGTTGTAATATATATAGATATATATAATTATATATTGTCCCCCAGTAGTATTTTAATCATGTAGGCGTTTCACACTAAAATTAGTAATGTAAGAAGAAACTCGGATCGGATTGCAACATAATCTATAAATGAGAGGCTTTTCTTCGTAGTTACTTCTATTTGGTCTAATTTTGTGTGATATATTCCTGTAAATGAGAAATCCATTGGATATCAGTCTGTGGATTTTGAAGTGCTGGTATTGGAAAGGAATTTATTATTTTTAAATATTAAATCGCACTCAGCTGGCCGAGTCCAAGCGGACTCTTTATGCTGCTTATTTCCCCCTGTTGTTGTACCATGTTGTTATTGGATATATATTTCCGAGATTTAAATTAAGTATGGAAGGGATTAAAATCTGCAGTTTAAGTAAATATTAATTATAAAGTACATCATCGCTGTAAGAGAGACCCCCTTGTAAGAGCATTTCCTAGGGGCCAAAATGCGTGGACACATTTGCGTGGGCTCCAAATTAATAGGGTTTACAAAAATAAGGTTTGATGAGCTCCTCAAAACTTGACCACGTATCTCATTATTTACAGAACAGATTCTATGCCATACACACGGGGAGAATATGGAATTACTTGGGGCATTGCTGGGACTGTATGACAAGGATTGAGTGAAATCATAATAATTACATACACAGGAAATGTGAGCATATTCAGGCACCCAATGTCTAATGCGGTTTTCGGTTATCCGTAGACCCTCCAGTAGTCATTCTCAAAACATGGTGCGGACATCCTCCGTGACGTAAAGTAGTGTATGGCTTTCAATCAGAGCAGTGTAGTTTGCAAGTTAATGACTGTCATTGGAAGATGTCGTAAATACATTTATACAATTAGTGGCAAAATTATATTAGAAAATATTCCCTGCAATCAACTCATAATCCCTCAATATATTTTCTCATTGCAACTCCTCCTGTAAAAGAGGAGTAAAGATAATGCTGTAGTACGAAGGAATTTTCTAGAATAGCTCTCAATAAGAATAAATCCAAGAAATTTAGTAATTAAAAACTTAACCCATAGTTTTTATTTTTACAGTTTGGGTGTAATATCGAATTTAGAGTAAACTCCTCCTAAAGAGCTGAAATTCCAGTGACAAATTCCGTTCCTAGTACTTGCATAAAATTATAAACATTCCAGCATCTGTACTGGAGGTTTCGTAGGTAACTTCTGGTCCCTACAGCTCTCGGCATTTATTAATAATATTTTTTATGTATCTTTGACCGAGTTCCCTCATGTAGTGCTAATGCACCGGTGTGTTTCAACTGTGTGAAACTGAAACTGTAAAGATTTTATACAGTAATAAGTATTTCACTTGTAATTACGTGTGGAATATTTTTACTCACAAATACAATGAGGAACCCTTTCACCATTCACATATTTAGTTTAGAAATATTCATATTTATGTATCTACGTCTAGTCATAATCCACTGTCAGTACTCCATTTATTTTTAGTATCTGATTTCCCTGCTCTCTATGAAGATAGCCCTGGACACCTGAAGTCGGCTCTGTAATTGGGAAAGATGGGATAAACCTTCAAATCCTTCTATACAAAAAAGAATCATTGTATGTATAAGCACAAGCTTGTATAGAAGGAGCAAAATTTTATTTTGACGGTTGAAAGCTATTTAAATCAGAAAATTAGAGAGGAACGACGGATATTTTTAGATTATCACCTCATTATCTATTAAATTCAAAAGGTCGAGGAAAAACATCAAATCTGTAGAAATTTATTTTTAGTTTGTGAATTTTAGCATGAGACAAAACATTTTTTAGGTTCCGCTATCTTTATTTTGTTAAATGCTTCTTTTGCTAAAATTTTGCAGTATTTGCTAAATTTTCGTGTGTGTGAAATTTTCCTTGGAATTCTTCTCCCGGAAAGCCGGAACAGGAACAACTTCATTTATTATTAATTATTTCAATTTCGCAATGCTGAATGACTTGACGTTGACGCTCGTGTTCATTTGTACTATTCCAGTTTGGAACAATTTTATCATTGAATTTTACAGTATATTTCTTTGGGGTTGCACAAGTTTTCAGGTATTATGGACGAAATCAGGATAAATTGTAAAAGCGTATAAAACCCACAGACATAACTCTGGAACCAAAGACGGGCATACATAATTCTATAGTGGTTGGTACAATGTGATGACATTTATATGAAGAAAATCTGGATGTCACTTGTGACCCCCCTCCCTTTGGAGGACGTCGAGAGTGACGGACTCAAAAGCCAAAAAAGCTGGGAATGTTGCAAGGTTCTATCACTCACCTGTCACTGTGTATGAAAACCTGGAGCTTTAATTAGTATCTGGTTTTAATCCTTCCTCTAATTAACATCCTCTGACTTATGCTTAGCACTCAATGCTACAACAGGGTGTTTACACGGTCTAATGTATCATTAGCATGGATTCTGTCCATCAATTCATGGCGAGGTCAATTCTTATGCTTCCTGCATATACATATGTAAATATGTGCATTGCATTTATCTATAGTAATTATTAGAGTGTACGCTCAATCCGTGAAGCTCGCCCCCTTTAAATGTCCAGGAGCAGAATGCAATAGTGAATGTCACTGGTTCGGTTCACTCCTCCATAAGACTCCCGTGGAGTAACACACACACTGGAGGAGACCCCAGTCATTATTTAATTTACCATATGGAATCCCTTGAATAATATAATCACTTTACCTCTTTACCCATCATGATGAGTGCCTCCTTTTAATATGGGAGTAGTCAATGGAAACTGAAATCAAGCCGTATGTCCGCCTCCATCGACGCCAAAATAATTACTCAGAGAAATCCTGATAGTCCTAAGACTCCCTTAATTATTCATGCATTTCTTCAGCACTGAGAGTGGTTCAAGAAAAATATAAATATGCAATTTCCCCAACCCTCCCCTTAATACTATTAAGTGGTCCGTCCGATATGGATGTTGTATGAGTGAGTAGCTTCAGCTTCAGTATCCCTTCCTCCGGTCTACAGTCGCCTCTCCCTCCAACAAGCTCCCTTCGAAGAACAACTTCTCTCAACGAGCTAAAATATTTGGATACAGTCCCATATACCACAAGTCAACCACATGTTCATTTTTTTTCCTTGCAAGAATATTTCTCTCAAGGAGTACTTTCTAAACCAAGAGCCAAATTTTGCTTCTTTTGAGGTTCCTTCTAAGAACAGAGTTGACTGTATTTGAAAGAATACAAGTCCATATTTTTACCAACTCGTAGATTGTTGGGACACGAAATTGGCTGTTGCTAGCATGGAGACAATAATAAATTAGAATCACTATCTCCTTAGTATATTATTCATCCTTCATCCCTTGTAATATGTGACTACACCGGATAGCATTTTCAATACAGACTTACTACACACAAGTGCATGCTTGTACAGTGACTCCTTCATTTTGTGGGGAAAATTAGATCAATATATATTACATTTCGGGAGTCGTTACAAAATATTTATTTTGTATCCATGTAAAATACTCAAGCACTAAAATAAATCTCTTTTCTGAGGCATTCACTCATTGTCAGTTCGACTTCCCCCAGCTGACCAGGGCATGGGAATGAGTTCAGGAATTAAATTTTTTCTTGGGTATTATTGCTTCGGGACTTATGACGCCTGTCACAAGGATCCGTATGTTAAGTCGTGTACAACAATTCAGGTATCTCTGTAAATTATACACTTGTTTGACACACTCACATACACAGGTATGACATCGACTGACACCCTGAATTAATCCAATTTAAATGGTAATTAACTATTAAAATAGTGCTTGATTGTAGTAACATCTGTTTAGAGTATTATTAGCATATTGCTAATCCTCCCTTACAATAATTAATAATGATATGAGAGTGGCATTAGCGTGAGTTGGATTTTCCTCCTGAGGATTTGGTAACACCTCAGAGTAATACCGAAAGTTCAGGATGGGTGTGAGCAGGGGACGTACGAAATATATATCCAGGGCTTGAGAAATCTTAATTAGGTGGTTGAATCACTATAATTTGGGATGTCTCTCCTTTTAATCCTGTTTCCATGTAGAAGTAAAGGCATATTTTAAAATGCGTGCTATGCAGGACTTACGATATGAGATAGTTCATTTCCTCTTTGAAAGCCAAGCACGTTTCCGAAGGCGTCATGATAAAAAAATGAAATTGTAAATGCTACACACGCATATACAGATATGAGTTGCAGGATCGTTGGGGTTTTCAGCATTTGGGTAGCTTTTTATAATCACACAAACCCTTAATATATTTGCATCAATTTATGGATCTGTTAGTACGAACATAGTTTGTTTTTGTTTAAGCTTATTGGACCACGCTAAATCGGGCTTTCAGAACCAAAAATCATACATTCCCCGGAACTGACGCTATTACGGAGGAGTTGTAGAAAAGTCCCTTTGCAGAACCCAAGGAATTTCTTATGATTTTAGGAAGTTGAGCTAGTATTCATGCTCCATAAAAAGGGGGAGGGGAACAACCCTACTAGTAATTACAGGGTTATTGTACTAATTATTACAGTAACAGTAATTTTGTGCTAGGAAGCTAGGATATTATAGAAACATGGGGAAAGTTAAAAATGTCTTCCCAGAAAGACTAATGGAATGGCTTTGGAGAGGTTTCAATATTTACAATAGATACATAAAAATATTTTATTTTATTTTCATTACATAATTTAAGCTTCGTGTAAATGTCTGGAGGAAAAATATTCGCATTTACCGTTGGCCCAGCCAGGGCTTGCGATTCTCTGCTCTCTGCCATGAGTTGCTTTGGAAGAATTTTGATAACATTTTCGAAGGAATCGTAAATTTATTACAACATTAAAAAATCTGTATGAAACGTTTACTCCGAGTATACTTAATCGCGTACCACAATGTGATTTTCCTCCTTGCAGTAGCATTTCATTCCATGAGCATTTAATTCAAAGAACTTTTCATCACAGGGGAATTTCATTCAAAGCGTCAGTCATTACAAGTGCATTTCGTTCAAAGAGGACGTTCCATTACTTTATAATAAGAGCCATAAATTATGATACATTTCAGACTGCTCTTTCATGGACGGAGCTAACTGTATAAGAGCATCCCAGTCCATGTTTTTTCCAACTGGTGGATCGTCGACATAGAACTATTGACTGTTGGTAACTTGGCGACAATAATAATTAGAATCACTTTCTCCTTACTATATTATTTATTCACAGTTATACGGGACTACATGGGAAATAGGCTTTCATTAGGCGTAACTCTAAATGTACAAATGTTCCTATGTGAGTCCTTGATTTTGTTCGGGAAAGTGGATTCATATGTACAACATTTCTGGAGTCGTTACAAATAATTTATTCTGTTTTCATGTGAAGTGCTCAAACACTACCGTAAGCCTCCCTTCTGGGGCATTGACAGTAGGCCTCAGTTGACCATGAGTAACAGGAGTCTCGGCTCAAGAATTTTGACAAGGTCTGAGTCTCCGTTATCCGTTAGCATAACTTTTTCAGATGCGCACTGACATACGCCTGTCACAAATCCAAAGAAAAAAAATCCATTGGAAATTATCCCAAGTCATATTAACATTTTGAGGCTCGTCAACAATTCAGGTATCTATGTAAATCCCACTCGTTCGTTTCTCATGTGGGAGACATTGTATGACATCCTGGATTTCAATCCAATTAGTATGGGAATGAACTGTTAAAATTGTGTCAAATTATCAATCTTTTTCGTATATTATTATCATATTAGTAATCCTCCCTTGCAATAATTAATAATGATAGATATGTGAGTGGCGTTAGCGTGAGTTGGATTTTCCTCCTGAGGATTTTATAACACCTCAGTGTAATACGGAAAGCTCAGGAGGGGTATGAGGAGGGGACGTGCGAAATATATCCAGGGCTTGAGAAATCTTAATTAGGTGGTTGAGTCACTATAATTTGGGATGTCTCTCCTTTTAATCCTATTTCCATGTGGAAGTAAAGGTCCATTTTAAAATGCATGCTTTGCAGGACTTACCATATGAGATAATTCATTTCCTCTTTGAAAGCCACGCACGTTTCCGAAGGCGTCATGATAAAAAAAAAGAAATTGTAAATGCTACACACGCAAATACGAGTTGCAGGATGGTTGTGGTCCTCAGCGTTAGGGCACCTCAGATGCTTCTTCCTCTTCCCATGACAGAAAATCTAAAAACTATTCGAATCAATTTACAGATCTGTTATGAACATAGTTTCTCTTAGTTTTTGACACACACTCATACACACACATACGTCCCTAGGAGGAGGATGTCTATACGCAGGAGAAATACTCTGCGTATAGCTTATATACCAAGAGCAGGGACAACTCAAGAGTTTACTACTACTCCGACAGTAGATGTGTACGTACTTCCCTGAGTGAGTGAGCATGACATTCCAACCATATGCAGTCCATACATTGAGATGGAGAGGAACACCAAGGAAAATAGTCTGAGCTTAACTTAATAAGTGTAAAAATGCAATTTAAAATAAAGCTTTTTCTCAAGTTTGCGCAGTATTGCTAAGAAATGCTTTCAAAGGAGTCAGCGTCAAGGAATTTCCAATGCTAGGACTTTAACACTGTGCTTGGGAGGATATCCCTTTGAGGAATTTCAGAGGAACAATAAAAAGTAATTATATTGGTCATTGTAAATTGTATCTCATCCCTGAACAAGTATTTTATCTTCTCACATAAACCCAAACTTATGTTATAATAATCAATATTTTTCCCCTTTAAGAGCATATGTACATAATTATGTGATTCAACCAGGGACAAATTTACTCCTTCCAGTTCTTCAGGAATATTATAATTAAGTACAAGCTCTCACAAGCGACAATTAACACTGGGGTACATTGAGACGTTTTGAGGTAGTCTTGCCCCTTCTCACACAAATCTATTATAAAAGGAGGTCCTCTGAAAGCGAGAGTATACTGTAATTTGTATAATCCAATTAATATAATTTTTTATTCTTTCCAGCCACTCCTACTCAGTACAGCGTGCTCTGGATGTAAGAGCATCTCTATAAGGTCGAGTTTCTCCCATATGAGAACCAACATAATCAATTGTGAGCATTTGTACATACATTCCCTTGGGCGCTAATTTGTCTTATGGTGAATTTGATTGTAAATTGGAGGGGTACTCGGCTGTTCCTCTTGTGATGAGATCATGGAGAGGCGAGAGTTGACTGTACGATGTGCAGTAGCTCCTCAAATACAGTAGTACTAATAGGGACGGTGATTGTGTGCAAATTTCATGTATTATTGTTGATGGGAAGTTAAGTGTAGGGACGCATAGGGTAAGATTTTTTCCCCAGGTCCAAGGTTTTGTAGTACGAGAAAGCAATCAGGAAAAGAATTTCTCCGGACATGTGCAAACCTTATGGAAGATTGGTGGCCTGCTCGGGGAGTGCAGTAGTGGTAGAGGAACCTGCTTTGGGTTGTTCCATTAGAGTACAGTGAGTGTCAGTCTTGGTCGGAACACTCGACTTTGGCCACGTTCAATTGATAGGCTCTCCATTGAATCTCTGGTGTACACACATCCGCTTTAAAAACCACAAAGCCGGTTCTCCTCCTGTCAGCTGGGACTCACATACACATAGATTGCCCAACACACAAGGGAGTGTGATACTTACGTTAACTCCAGCTTTCTCCCTCTTGGTTCTCAGCATCACTCGATCTTGCTTTCATCTTATCCTCTCAACTCTTTCAATTTACATTTAACACATTTCCTATTCTAATATGCAGTCCACGACCACTCTGCTTTTTGGATTTCTCATCCTTTGCAACTCCGCTCAAGCTAACATCAATCAAGGTTATACCATGACTATTATCTACCCTTAGTACTTTACTCACTCTCTCTCTCAATACCATATTGACATCTTCTTTTTCTTCCCTTCCATTGCTTTTATAGTCGGCTGAGACTCCCATCTCAAATAATTATTTTGCTGTACAATTTCTCCCGTCTTTTCTTCTCCGTAATGGAAATTTCGCTCCCTGTCTATTTTCCTAATTTTAATCCTTTTACTTTTCTTTTCCTCTATTGTTTCCCCAATGCCTCTCTTGCCCCAGTCCATGTGAGTGGTTTCCGGTCGTTGCAGTCCATTTGATCTCATATCTTTACAAGAGTAGATACCCCTTGAATGTCCAAAATTTGGCTTGTACTCTTGTAAAGGCTAGGCTACAAAATTAGAACAAACGGAAGCGCATTCAAATATTTCCCCCCCCCCCAAGGGACAAATACTCTTGGAAGGAGGTCTGCAATTTCGACCAATATTAATTGCATTATATTATAATCATTATATTTAATTCAAATAATTTAGAAATCTCTCCCCATTGAAAGCACTCTTCCCCTATAGTTATAGTTAGCCCCACCGTCCTTCCCTAACCACAAAGTTTGGCTTCCGAATTTTGGTGTTCATTACCCAATGATTAGGTTTCTCGTTATTTCAATTAGCAGTTATTCCAAGGACTGAAATTCCCCTGTATCCCGTCGCTAATTATATAATTATGCTTAATTTTACTATGGACGTACATATTATAATTATGGCATCCTGGAAGCCAAGCTTCAATTAATTATTGTCAGGTTTAGTAAAAGAACTGTCTGTATAAATAATTAATGGTACAAGGGTATCATAGCCGTCAAGGTTAATATTATTTGGAATATGGAGGCTCCGCCACTGGAAGTGTGTCGAAAAAACAGTGTGCGAAATTATAGAGTGGAATTATTCAAGTTGGGCCTACAGTATATAGAAGCGTTATATATATATATCCAGGATTTTAGCCAAGGCATAGTTATATTTTTAGAATTAGCATAGGTCATTTCCCCATCGGATTTTTATCACAATGTAAGGAATGTTGTCTGAGATTGTGGTGATTGTCAAGTGGAAGCACGTTCCATGGACTAATTATATGCCGTACTGATAATTACATATATAAATGTGTCCCGGCTCGGGGAGTAATTGGCCCTAGAAATCAGGTTCTCACCACCAGGAGGAGAGATGAGAGAAAAAAAAAAGGGGGGACATTGAGGGAGACTAGGTGGAAAATGTTTGTAGTGCGGGAAATCAAGCAATTTGTTTTCAAAGGGATTGTTGTGTACATATTGTGTGAGTCAAGTCCCAAACTAGTTTGCACGATGAAATGTTAATGTGAGGGAAAGAGACACTGAGTGGAATTAATGCCCCAAACAAGTCAGGGAAAGTGAAATGAATTCAGAATGCTGCAGTCGAAATAAGGGACGTTCATTAGACTGCACTTTGCTCTTTTAGAGGCTTAGCTTTCGAGTTTGGATTAACTCTCTTGATCTTGGGGATACTAGGAGCTAGAATGAGGTTTCCTCGCAGTCAAAGTATAGATATAATTATACAGGGGATTCTGATTGTAGAGTACCCACTTACAAGGTCATTATTACTGTCTCTACAAGGAGGAAAAATGACATCACATTTGGATAAAATGTCTCAGTGTTAATCATATCAATTCCCCCCATTATTCTGCAGGAGCTGGGAATTGTGTCAATGTGCAATTTCTTCGCTCCTGATGTAGAGCTCCTCTATTGAAGGAGTAATTGTGCACTGTACGCACGTACAGATACTTCCGCAATGTACAAATACCCCGTGCAAATCCCTACCAGGTTGTATAGAGTTGGGGAGAAAATGTTTTCCCCTAATAATTATTGTACCTACAGTTGAGAAGGGAATTTGTTCCCGTGTTTTAACTCCTTATTTTTTTTTGATAACTGCAGGAGAAAGAGTTAAGATGGAGTCAGAGCCACACGCTCCCCAATGCACTTTCCGTGGTAGACTGTACTCACCGGGGGAAATTTGGCATGCAAATACCTCCAGTCCCCATTGCGTCATGTGCACTTGTCTCCAGGTAAGTTGTTAAAGTTCATTTGTTGCTAAATATTAAATAATTATTATGACAGTATGACCCTATCCTGGAACTCATACTGGGAAGGTGCTCAGGCTGGGGAGATTACTACTACTCCGAGACTGTACCCTGTCTAATGATTATTCATTTTTGAAATGACTCTCCTCCCGGTCTCTACTAGTCTTACTTGAAATGTACCCATTTTGACACCAAAGATTCACCGCTGGCTCATTCCAAGGTACAGCTTGTGCAGGGCAGTTACATAAGTACAGACACTCAATGGCCGGGGCTTGAGTGCCATACGCTATAAACTCCGAGCCAAACAGATTGGCAGGCGGACTAGCATTTAATGAGAACTTTTTGAGAGGTTCGCCAGGGAAGTCTGAAAAAGCTGCATTGAGGAAAGGCTTTATTGCCAGAGCACTGCTAAAAAAAACAGCAAAATTTTACACTTACAATTGAAGGCTCTCCCAAGGAGAAAAATTAACATTGCGGGGAAATGGGAATGTGTGGAAATAATTTTGCTCTCATGGAGACATATTCCTCTTGTAAAAGTGGGAGTAAATAATAGTGAGAGCACACTGTAATTTAAAAGGAGACTTAGCATTGTGTTACAGATGATCATGTCCGACGCTGTATTGGTGTCTAGTATGTATGGTCTGAGGAGAGGCTGTTAAAGCTGTTATATACAGCAGGGGGGGGGGGCGTATTATTATTATTATTATTATCAGCCGTTTTAACGGGATTGAACGGCATAAGCATGTAAGTTATTTTTTTGGGTGTATTTTAGACTGGTAAATTGAACTGTACCAACCTGGACTGTTGTGGGGACGATGACAGTGGTCGTGGTGGTGGAGGGAGCTCGAGTGGGTCGGTTGACTTGGAGAGTGGGACGTTCGGCGTAACTGAGGCTAATTCCAGAGGTACTAATGCGTGCTGTGAAACATGCGGAAGGAGATCATCTGCGATGAGATCCTCTACAATACCAACTATTTCTCAAGATGAGAGAGACAGCAGTAGTCATTACTATGATGAGGAAACTGATGATGATCCATTAGTAAGAGCTAACTTAGAGCATGTCTCTTGTCTTCATCAAGGAAAGATTTATCGTAATAGAGAAGTTTTTGCAGCGAACATGAGTGGACTTCCTATTTACAATCGGTCTCGGGATCATTGCGTGCACTGTGTCTGTCAGGTAATGTGGGGGGATCAACTTTTACCTGATTTACAATTTATTCAGCTTCCAACCTTTCCAGGATCATCACAACTTACCCTTTCTCTGTATCTCTCCCTTGTCTCATGTCACTTGTCACAAAACTCCTGGAACTTTCCGTCCGCTGTCTTTACTCTCTCCCTTTAATTGCTCTCCAGCTCGTGTCATTTTTCCTATTTTTGCATACACCTCTAGCCTCCCTAGTTCATAATTGACTGTGCATTTGACAGGGTCTCATATTTTTATGACATTAGGCTCACACACTTTGACTATACTTGATTCACTAGTAATTAACACATCCTCATTCAGGGAGAAAAAGGATCTATATGCGTTTATTTTTCACAATAGGAAAATGATGTACATGCAGTTCATTTTTCACAATAGCAAAATGATGTACATGCAGTTCATTTTTCACAATAGCAAAATAATGTATACATGCAGTTCATTTTTCACAATAGCAAAATAATGTATACATGGAGTTCTTTTTTCACAATAGCAAAACGATGTACATTCATGCAGTTGCACTATCTGTAAAAGCAAAATGATCTTTTTTAATGACCATGAATTGCTGTAGAAGATACGCTGTATCAAGATAATCTAAATCTAAGGAGCCCCCAATCAGATCATCTTGCTTTTAGTCGGAAATGCATCCAGATCATTTTGCTCCTAAGGAAAATACATCTCCCAATTCTGCCTCTTCACCCACAATAATGTATCGAATGATTTAGAATGGCTCCCATTGCATTTTACATGTCAGTAATTATTATATTATTATGTAGTTATTATAATAGAGACAGTTCAAGGGCTCTTGACAAACACTGACGAGATATAATAAAACTGTTCCTATTAAGTCATTTATTTTTATTTTTTTTATCTATTTGTCATAACAATTATTGCTGATAGCTGGAACTTGAGTGTATTTATGTCCCATCACGCTTCACCCTCCCTATCAAGTTATTCGGAAGGTGTGGGGATGACCTTGGCAGTCCTACTAGGTGACTCCGAGCACTGTAGTCAATTAGGGTCGGATTTTATAAGCAATTATGAGATTTGTGTCACCCACCCCGAGAACTCGATTGGAAGGAGAGGAGAAGTGCTGAGCCCACAATTATTAGATATCAGCACGGTTGCAGCCAAAGCTTTTAGTTAGGTTAATAAAGAAGGCATGAAGCAAGTAAGTAATCACGGCACAACTTTCATCCATGTATTGTGAAGCCTCCATTCATAGGGAAAAGTACGGAGTGCAAGCGTTGGAGAGAGAGAGAGAGAGAGGAAACTCACGACAAGGAAAATAACTTCCTGCCTTGTAGTGTCGTAAACTGCTACCCACGTTTGTTTTCATTTCTGCCGTAACCTACATACATATGTACAATCCGTGCATACATCTCTATTCACACTTTCTTCCCCAGAGAGATGCACTCAAAGGGCCAACCCCCTTCAGACGAAGTTGTTATTAAATATGGAACTACACATGCATAAAAATGCGTAGCTGTATAGGGGTCTAGTGGCAAAACAAAATTCATTACCATCAGTGTCATTGATTCAGATGATTTTTCTGCACGTAAATCATGGAATTGCTATTTTACGTAGACCTTCCCTGAGTTTGGCCTTAGTCAGATATGGTCCTATGCAAAGCATTATGAATTCATAAACAAGCCGAGTATGCACATTATTATTTTATACTTGCATATGACTCATATAACATGAGGAAGGAGATCGTGGGTGAAGAGACAAAATGGTCTGGATTCATTTTAAATTAAAAGCATCAAACCTGGACTATTATTAAACTGGCAACCAAGTAACTTTAAAATATGCCCTTTAAGGATTTATTTTTTGCTTAACTTTTAAAAATTCATTTACTGTTAGGCTCCTTGTATTTTAAGTGAATCTGAGGGAGAAACAATTTATTTCAAGGATACCTTGACATAGTATAGGCCTGACGTAGATGCATTAGCTCCCCAAGGAAAATACATCTAACGGATTTTACCTCCCCACCGAGAAATACGATTCTACAAGTGTAGGGATCATAATTATAAATTCCCACATGTAAAAACGTGCGGCTCTGTTTCATTGCGAATCGTATCCATTTGACGGAGCTCTCCGTGTCTGAGGCGTTGAAGACGCGCCGTACTTTTCGATTTATACAAGGAGCATAAGGGAATTAAGCTGTAGCATGTGAAGAGCTCAGGTTAGATTTGACACGCGATTAGGCTGGAGCTGCTGACGTCCTTATATTCTAAATCCTTGTTGCTTCCTGTGTCACGTTATGTACAGATCGTAAATAATTACAGGGTGGAATGGTCCTTTGCACCATGGATCCATGCTCAGGCTTTGACTGCAGCAAGAACGTGTCTGGTATTATAATGAAAGCTTGTTGTGAAAAATGCAATGGTAAGTACTATGTGCTCCCTCAGTTTTCTAGTTCATTTTTAGCTACGGTTTTATTTCACGCATATATATGTAATTATATGTATATCTATCTATGGAGGAGGCGAAAGTCCTGGGTTTTAACGGGAGGTTCCCAGGAAATACATTTCTACCTCTCACCTCGAGTCCATCCACATATTTATGTCTTTTACATGTTTCATTAGATCCTATCCATATTTTTGGACAGTAGGATTTCTGGAGATACTTTGGAAACCCTCCATGTATTCAGGATTCATCAGGGATAGCGTTCCACGGAGGAGAATCAATATCTCCTCATCAATATTAAGGGCTCACGAGAACTCACAAGTCAGATTAGCTGGGAACACGAATGGTCAACCTTGTATTTATAGACGGAGATGTACTTGAGAGCGCTGGGGATGCACGGGAGGGAAATGTTTACGAATTTAGGAAATACATTCCATGTACATTGTATGGTCTCAAAATGTTCCGGGAGTCAATTGAGATCTTATCGTACGGAGATCTCACAGGACATTGACATTCAGCTCTTGGGGTTGTTCCAGAACCAAAGAAATAGAGTCCGGGAGATTTGGGCCCGCTGGCACGTGGTACCTTGAGAAAAATACAGTAGTTTTTCTCAGTCATTTTGACAAAGGAGGATTTTTGAAGGGATACGTCCTAATGAAGAATGGTCCAGGATGACTCAAGTGCTATATAGGAAAAGGACCTCGTTAAAAAATAGCCGGGAAAGTTTTTCCAACATCTCTATATTTTAACATGACACAGTATAAATGTACTCCTCCTGAGCTTCCGTCTCATCATAACATCCTACATTCTTGAGCTCATTTTTTTTCCAGGCCCATTCATAGATATTTACTAACGTGTTTAAAGCGAGAGGGACGATGTAAAAGTATAACAAAAAATGTGGAAATCTTTTTGATGGACTGATCTACCAGGAGCTCCTATCCTCTTGGGTGTTGATTCCATACACTCCTTAGGCACAGTGCACTCTCTCTGTGGCAGCAGCCCTAAAAGTACAAGTACAATCCGACTTCTACAATAGCCCTGGTGTTAACTATACAAGACAAAAAATTAACATGATTTAAATGGGTATTTGTGAGTGTGTGTGTGTGTGTGTTCCCTGTGTCAAATTTTTTTGACACCAGTAGCTACACTTGTAGAGAAAGCTCTCCAGGGAGAGGAGACTTCTGTAGTCAGAGCCCACTGTATAGGGAATGAGAGTAAAAAAAGACAGGGTTTTCGGTAGAACTGAGTGTACCCAAGCAGGCCTCAATGCTTGGAAGAATACGGACTGTATGGGAAAGAAAGGGGAGAAAGCAGACATTATTAATTGGAGTTCACTTGAGTTGTTTGTCATTCTTGTTGACAGCGGATCGCCAAAGTGTAAACATGAAGGGGGGCAGCGAGAGCGGTCAAAAACCAAAGTCAGTCGAAAGGTCGGGGCTGGGAGACATGAATGATATTGCTGATGCTCAGTATTTGTTCACGTCAACATCGACGAGTGAAGAGGAACGAGTGGCCGGGGCTGGAAATTCTCCAGAAGAGAAACGCTTCATTGTCAACCACCGGCTCCTAGCACCCACTAAACGTGCTGGATGCGTTTCCGCCGGAAAGTATGTTTCCATCCGATTTACTCTTGGCTCCTCTGACACCATTTCTTTCCCATAGACTAATTCTCCTTAATATCTTCCTCCTCCATTGCAAATTACTTTGACCTTCTTAAATATACTACAAGGCACAATTAGACTGTCTCGTCTAAACTGAATATTTCACGTTCTTTGAAAAGAATTTTTCTCCCAGCTCTGTTTTTATGTCCTTCCATTTTTCTCTCATTCCCAGCATCATGGGCTGGGACTTATTGGGCGACGGATAAATTCTTTATGTAAAGTACAATTCGTATATGTACAGTCCTAATTTTTCCTAATTATTCTACTATTTCTACCAACAGTAGATACCTATGTATGTATATAGCCTGGAGAATTAAATTTTTCTCCTGTATTTATTCTGGTCAGCTTATGATACTCGTTGATTTTGAGACCTTTGAATTTTGAAACGTTCCAAGTGCTTAGATTTTTAAAGCACTGTTTGAAATGTAAAGATTTTAGTGTAATTACGTAGATTTTGAAAAGCTTAGATTTTATGTCTGGGTAATCGGAAGAATTTGATAAATTGTTATTTGAACCGTAAGTGCCTATTTCCTGTGAGGGATGGAGAGAGGGAAATCAAGCATTTCCTAAATTACGACCTGAAAAGTAGGCTAATCATTATGCTCGCTCTATTATTTTCTTTATCTGTCCAGCTGTACCCTGTACCCTATTCTATGTGAGCTAGATTTTTTTATTTTATTTTTTTTTTGTAAGGAACAAACTTAGCCTTTAGAGTAATTTACGCAAGGCATTGTAACCTAATTCCCCAATACTTGGCTTTCACACAATACAGTAGTACCCGAACATTCTTTTGATATCCAATTCCCATATAGGTTTCACTTTCACGGATCAACATGGCATCCCGTTATTGGGCCGTTTGGTCCAATGGAGTGTGTCATCTGCAAGTGTTTACACAGTCGAATTGAATGCAGTCGGCTTCCATGTCCAACCGCAGTAGAATTACAATGTTCAAACTTAGTTAAATTGGAAGGTCATTGTTGTCCAACATGCATTTTTCCTCCGGCTTCAGAAAACTGTAAGGGTCTCAGAGCTGATTCCAAATTGCTTCTCTCAGCATTGTATATAAATACGTATGATCAGGATTTCCATCAAGGTATCCTCAATTATCCTGGAAACCTTTCTGTAATCTAGCCTCAAGACAAATGTGCGTTCCCCTGTATCAAGAGGTGACTGTTTATAAATCCCAAGAATATTTCCCGGAGAATGAGACGGAATCCATACGATTGAGCTTTGTTCGGGTCAAGGGGAATTGGAATCCAAAATTCCAGGTGGAAATTCATGAGTGGACACTCCAGGAGGGGAAGATCTTCCGCTTTTACACAACGTACTTTACAATTGAAGACTTCTTAAAATCCCAGGATTTACGACCCGGGGTCATCGTAGGTGCTACCACTAGTAGTGAGTTCATTAAATTCAATTAACAATTAAAACAAAAAAAGCCCTCCAGCATTTTTTAAGACTTCTTTTTAATTTCTAAAATTCATAAGAAAATAATGGTCTTGGTACTAGTAATTATTTAAAATAGTGCCAAAATAAAAATCCCTTAGAATAATAATTCTATTTTGATTTTCTATTTGAAATGTAAAAAAACCTGTTATGTTCCCTTAATTGGTCATAAGTAGACAAATGTCTTTATTGGATTTTAAATGAATTCCATTTTCCAGGAAACCTCGAGAAATTTACAAAGCGAGAGAAAAAACTGCACTTTCGTTGTAAGGGGAACTGTAGTGTGCGGATTCAAGGTCTTCAGCTGACTTTGCGACTCCATGAACTTGTAGCCAAACAAACTTGCTCACTGCAGGAGCGACGAGTTCTCTGAATTGTAACCAAATCAAAACAAGTACAAACAATAGGCATGTGTCTATATCGGATCATTAATTTATTTCCATGAAAATGTACAAGGATTGCATTTTGTAAGAAAAAAAAATGAAGAAATTATTATCAGAAAGGTGTTTCGGGATTGACAAAATATGATGGATTGAGAATGAGGAGGTATTCGGGGAAGCCTTGTCATGGGTGGAAATACAATGTGCAACTAATTACAGTATATTGTGTGGTACAAAGAAATTCATCATCACAATTCCTACTATTATTATTATTATTATTAATTAATTAATTAACACAAACACTGTATTTATCTCCAGCTCAGATGACACCAGGGTGAGTGTGTAGTAATTGTTTAGCGCAGGTGTCAAGTCCTCCAAATTAAAACTCCCCCCACCCTGAAAGCATACAAAAAGACATAATTAAGGAACAAGTAAACAGTAGCTCCGGGATTGTGTGGACAAGCCCTAATGACTTTTAATTAAACCGGGGGTATAGATTCTCGAGCCTGAGTAAATATCCGAAACTTTAATATCTCTATCTCCCATGTAATATGGGGGGAGGGGAGGGGGTAAAAGTCCATGCAAATCCTCCATTACTAGTCGGACCGGAGGTAGTGGAGTCTTTAGAAAGCGTCACCCGAGCCCACTCAACCCATCAAAAGCTCCATTGAAGTGAATTTTAAAATAAAATCCTATGAAATAACTTTTTTTTGTACTCCTTTCTCAATTACTGTACAAGCAATCCAAGGAATAAAATTCAATCTAAATCTGTTCAAGTCAATTTCAAAGGAGGCGAAGAGGTCGGTGAAGAATCAGAAAGAATAGCTTTTTTTCCCCTTAGAATTTCCACTTGTAGAATCTCACTCACATCTCATACATACATACATACATTCATACATATAATTACTACACTTACCATTGTGCTATTTATTCTTAATGAGCACACACTTTTTCCTATTGTAAAAGCAATGTAAATAAAGGATTGAATTTTACCTTTACTCTCGCTGTTGACTCCCTGTGAAATCCTATACTCTGACACCTGGCTTGCATCCTGAGTCTGCTTCTCTTGTAAACTCATCTCTGCTCCTCCGAAGAGCAAGTCAATATTGAGATTTTGATCATACAGCCCTATCATGACGACATCCGCATTCAAGTCTCCAGCACACTATCGCATCTTTTGTCATTTCTCAATCTGACAATTTAATCTTCATTTAATTGTAAAGCTATTAATACTTTAGTGCCTGTTTTACGTAGTCACCCTGTGTAGTATCTCGTCCTTAGGGTTAGGACCTTGACAACCCTAAGATATGTGTGTCATATAATTTCTGACTCCCAAATGAATACATCCGTAATTTTACAGTGGGGTTGTGCATACTGATGATATCCGAGAGGGAAGAAGGTATCTGGTGTGCCTTCCTTCCGCCTTCCCACATTTTCCAATTGTACTTTATCTCCGGCTCATTGACTCCACTGACATACAGTATTTAGTGTTGCTGCTCAAAGACTCTTGTGACAGATTTTATGCATCATGTCACAAGTCCAAGTAATTCATCCCAGGAAGGACGCCCCGTGGGTACGGAATTGAAATGATGTTAGTACGGGGCACCCTCTCTGCTCGAACACTCTGGAAGGGGGAATGTGACACACTTTTTAGTGCCGTACTTTTAGAAGAGAGGAAATAATACATTGTCGTAGATGGGAATGTCCCAAAGGATTTTTCTGCTGTAGAGAGACCCAGACTCCTTACCAGGGATTCCCTGACAGAGAGAGTTTATTGCATTGCCCCAATAATTTGAGAATCAAGGAAGGAATTATTGGGTATTGGAATATGGATTGGGTGCATTCATAATGGTAGCCATAGTCTTATCCCCAACCTTCCCACTTGACCTAGCATATCTTCAAGGACGAAAATTCTTATTAGTTTGAAAGATGTTGCAAAATCCCGAGCAATTTACTTCACCGTCACAACAAGCCCCATAAGTTTGCCAGCAGGACTCAACTGGGACTGAAACTGTGGGGAAACTATTGTAACGCATGGGGAAAACTTTTATGAGCTCCAACTGCGTTCCAGCCTCGAAAGTTATAAAGTACGAAAATGTGCTCAACGGACGGGGGGAGACTCTTGCAGAAATCTGTGCAGAATCTGCATCTGCAGGTAGCATCCAGCAAAAAGTAAGGATTTCATCGAGGGCTGTCAATTTCATAAGGATTTCTTAATTTTTCCACCAAGTCCCCAATCTTTCCCAATTACTCTCCAACTTTTGACTCACCCAAAGAAGAAAAAAAAAGGTTTTAAGAGTAAAAAAAAAGTGCAGCAGACAGAAAAAAACAGAGGGAAATACAGTGCTCGCAAATGACGCAGCTGTCATTAGCATATGTGAGAATTCAGTGAAGTAAATTATTCTGTCGGAGAAAGTTTTGCTTTTACTCACAATTCAACTCTTGTTAATTTCTAGTCGATTTCTTGCTCATGATTTTAAATTAATTAATTGTATGTATGCGTCTGTTTTTCCCGTAACTATTCTCACAATCAGTTTTCTCCCCCCCCCACGTAATTACTTTCAACGTTCGGAACATCACGGTACATAGTTGAGAGTCAGTGAGGACTCTCAACTAGAGATATATAAATAAATATATATAAAGATATGTCAAGCTGGAAAAATCCCAGACTGTGGTTTTTTTTCTTGTTCTTATTTCCAATTTGAAACTCACACTTCCCAGGAATTGAGCAATTATTAAGAGTGTGAGGATCAAACCTGAGACGAGGTTATAGGATGTGAAAAATATGTGTCTGTAGGCAACGTGTGTGTGGGCTCTTGTTTGCAGATGAAACCCTGCCCTTGAAAAGTTTTCCATTTTGTGAAGTTTTATTTACCCTTATGTAGGTTCTCCTTTAAGATGGAGGAGTCACGACCGACCGTTAAAACACTGAGTAAGTAGGTTACATACGATCTTCCATTTTGAATTGACATTGCTCAATACTACTAAAAACGACATTTGTAAACTCCCTGGCTAACTTTCCCCCGCCTGCTTTCTCTGACTGAGGTTTCACATTAAGGACTGTCCTTTACGATAATGCTCTATCTCCACGCGGTGCTTAGACAGCCGAAGGACCTTTGTCAAAATGGAATGATTTCCGTCCATAAAAAATATTCTCTCTCTTCCGTTGTTGTTGGAATTATAAAACTTTGTCATGCTCTTTTATAATCCTCCAAACACAAACACACTGGGAAAAATAAGGAAGGGACCCACAACTCCAACTCCGTCCAAAACTCCTTCCCTACATTCCTCCCATGTGTATTTCTATACGATTCTCCCCCCCCCCCTCTCCCTCCGTCCCATGAATATACCCATTCAACTACGTACTTTTACACATTTTACCGTCCTCTCAACTTAAAAGCAACTAAATGGACAATCAAAGACACAAATATACATAAGTCACTCGGACCAGAGCGGAGTTGTGGAAGTAGATACATGAGTTTGACCACAAGCCCTGACGAACTGTGAACTTGCTTTCGTCACCCCTTTCACCATCCCATTTTTCGGATGTGCCAAAGTTGGTGTATATTTCATAGGAGCACTGCACATTCACGTCCTAACATATTGAAAAACCAAGCTGTTTCATGTATCTCTGTGTATAGTTGAGCCACTCAAACGGTTTACACTCTCCGAGCCACAATCACAACGAACAATTATGCCCTTTGACTCCTGATTATGAGTGAAAGCTTCTAATGATAGGATTATGATATCATAATGCTGTTAATGCCATAGTTTATTATTATTTCCCATCAACATGATTATTTTCTGCTCCCCCTTTAATAATTGCCCACTGCATTGGAATTTCCGGGGAAAGTCCAGTAATTACTCATATCTGGCCGGATTGACTGGGAGTTCAAAAGTTATTTTTGGATTGCGTTATTTTTACAGTATATTCATGTGCTGTCGTTCTGGAAGTCCTTCTAAAAATAGCGTGCTCATTAGTATAGCTGCATTTTATTATTCTTCAACATTTTTTTAGCATTTTTTGTCCAGCGGGTCAATGACCACTTAAGTATCTTGACAAAATTAGAATGAGTGCATGTTTGGAGGAGAGGGATAATTAGGTGTGGGGCAGGATTCGGAAATATTTAAATTGAGTGGAGCGTTTTGAGTGAGGCGTAGATTGAAAATAGGAAACTGCTGGGTTGCTCTGCTCTGGTGCTGTTTCCTAAAATTGGAGGAAGGTCGAATTTAATTACCTGGATATTGTGTCTGGCTTCCTTTTGACAACTAACAGGATACAAGATACAGTAAAGGTCTGGAACAATGCATTTCTGACGCACTGACACCCACACAAAGAAACTCCTGAGAGTGTGTAATGCCCAAAGGTACAGGCACAAATTTGTCAGATTTCAGGGACAGAGTTGCAGGGCGAGAGGAGACGTATTCCAAAGCAAACATTTGTGCCCTGATTTTAATTTATTGTAGTGTATTTGAAGCCGCCCCTTGATTATTTTAATCCTCAGGAGTGGGGCTGAGAGCCAAAGGAGGGAATTAAAATAATAATGCAACTCGTACAAGTAAGTTAATATTATTTCCAATGCATTTTAGAGCTGATGCCAATGAGTAATGTAATACAAGGAGAAGGAAATAATTTTAAACGTATCATTTATTCAAAATCATTTGACATGACAGCTAACCGTAAATCGCAACAATAATAATACAGTATAAATTCAATAGCAGATAATTCCAACACTTGCAAAAGTTATTGTAACGTTGTAGCCAGTACACAATACTGCCGGACTTACATTAACATAACTGACAGTCTTGTACAATTAGTTTTTTTAAATACATATGCTATACTCTCATTTCTTTCACCGCATATTCAAAAGCTATTATTTTATTACATTACCAATATATTTATATATAATATATAATTATTATAATTATATACATATATGTAAGTATATAGGATTTTACACCGAGCCTTCCCTCCATGCTCTTGTGTTCTTCCGAGGAATTATTACAGAGACAAAAGTCATAATAATAATTAAAATATGTTTCTCCCATACTAAAATTATTACCGCATCTTTTCTGCCTCCACATCAACGCAAGGCCGAATAAACACCATTAAAAAAAACTCAAGTGGAATTTATTCTGAGGCAAAACAGATTACTTACATACAGTACAGTTTGTTGAGAAATGGGAAACCTGGAACTATTTTTCACACAATTAGACTGTTAGACTCACACCAGTGGACATATTTATGAGAGTTGTGATTCCCTTGCGTACAATAAGAAATCAAAAGTTGACATTTTGCATACACATATATGAACATTTACCCGCAACGCTGTGTTGTTCGGATTTTACCCAACAACACACACCCATTCGCAAAAGTATTTGTTATAAGGCCTGACGCTCATGCTGTGGGATCCTCTCGCACAGTTTGTGCTCCAATCTGGGTCGAAAGGCCATGTCCATAAATTAAAAGCTAACCCTTAAATACTTGTCATGAATCCTGGGGAAGTTCACCTTACAATTCTGTATGAAACTTTACAAAAAAAAACATAATTATGTCTTAAGGACGGGCTACTATACTCAATGCAAGTGTGTCTGCAGCAATGGTCATTGCTCAAATCCTACAAACGGAATTATTTTCATACAAAAATTAAATAAATTTATGTCTCGGCTCAAAAACACTACTCTATAGGATACAAGCCTCTTCATTAGACCTTCATATAATTTTTGTTACCTGTCTACTCACACATTTTTGTGATCAAGGAAAGTCCTCCGTTATTTGTACACAAAAATTGATCAAGTTATTTATTATGGTAGGGAAATCATATGGGTCTTTAAATTCTACTACATAATAGAATAAAATAAGGAAAGTGTTTCTACAAGAATCCCTCCTTTGACTTTAACAGATAATTACACATAGGTCTTTTTTGGAAGTAGGACATTATATGCAGTTGGAGACTTTAAGTGGCCTTGTCTTAGAACAATCATATCTGACAATGCCCTAGGAACTCACAATATGTAGATACAGTCATCCTCACAGAATCATATCTCGTTCCATACCCGAGCAGATTTACACACATGAAACAATCACATCAACTCCTTTATTGGATTCTCTATTTTGGAATTTCCGAAGGCATTGTGAAAAGTTTGTCATAACTGAGAGTTACAATGATTCAAAATCCCATTGCTTCCCATTAAAGTAATGTTCCTCCAGACTCATCCGTATCTACATTTACTCATAACCACGGGCTTGGGCCTGGATCTGCGAGGAATCCTTTAAAATTATAAGTTGAACATGGAAGGTAGTTTGGAAAACAAGTCTTGAAATATAGTTTGATACGAAAAGCCTTTATTAGAAGATACTCCCTCCCAGATCACCAGATATGACTGCTCAAGGAGTAGTAACTTCCAAAGGAATTAATCCCGTAGGAGATCAGATTTTATTTTTAAATTCTTGGTATATGTAATAATTTAACTAATTCCTTTAAAATTAGTAAATCTATTTACATTAACTTCTGGAATAATGATTGGAGTTTGGAAAGCCTAAATGCGGCACCTATTCTTCTTCTGCCGGAACCAAAGGCTTATTTTTTTTTGTTGGAGAAATATACATTAAATGATTTTGTACATACTTACAACTGAAACATCGCATATGAGCTGTAGTAAGTTAATGTGTACAGTTCCTCTTTGATCTGACGTCCCTTCAACTATCAATTAATAAATGTACTCTTTTGTGATACTCTGTTACGCGAGAGTACAAAGAATCACGTGCTGACAACTCTCTCATGTGTTAGACATTGCTTACGCGACGTTAGACGATGGATACGGAGCGAACGTTCCAGTCCAGAAATTCGGACACTACAACGGGAAGTGCAACGTTTTTCTAGTTTCTTTTCTCTTCTGGTAAACTTCTCCACATTTTCTAGGATCAAAACAAGTAGTACAAGAAAGGCATGAAATCAACTTGAATCATAGGCTTTTTCCTCATATCCTCAATGTATGTATTCAGTTCATACACTCCTGCTTGTAGGAGCAAAAGGCTCTGGAGGAACAAAATTTGACTTTGATATTGACAATGTCATATAAGGGGAAACATTTACATTGGAGGAAATAAATGGAACTGTGACAAAGTATTTGTTCTCCTTGAGATAAAATGTCCTTGCCTAAGGAAGTCTCTTAGAATCAAGTATACAGTGAAAGTAATCTGCATCAAATATCAATTGTGAACTATTGAACGTGAAAAAATATTTATTCTAGATATTTATTAATTATGCTAATTATTAGAGTTTCATATGGAAAATAAATATAGACATACTTTCGTTAGTTGCACCAAGCAGGACAAATGTGTGTCGACTACGCAAATTCAGAAATTCGTCATTAGACATATATTTGGTTGTAAACTGGATAATTTCACCATCTCTCAGAGTCCATTCATGCTGATCTACTTGGGGGTCTGCATTACGACGAGTTTTGAGGAATCCAAAATGAATGAATTCCGTGCCATTCAAACCAAAGCCATGTGATCGGAACGCCGTCAGATCTTGCTTCCCAGAAACGCACATTTTCGAACCATCTAAAGAACAACTTAGTCCCGCATTACCTTTTAATATATTTTTGATATTTTTTACCCCTCATCTATGACTGTGACAAGAGTCACTCACCCGAACTGGACGCGCTAGTACAAATGGGACAGCAATGACCCTCAACCTTGGCAGGTTTCGAGCAGGACAGGTCTTTCTTAGGGGGACATTTCAGACGACCGCAGTCTATTTGACCACGGGCACATTTGCACACCACGCACTCCATCACACCAAACGGGCCGATGACCGGGTGCCAGGTCGACCCGTGCATGTAGAATCTACAGAGGGTTATTTCATCAAAAATTATTAGAGTCAAACTTGTGATTGACATAATTGAATCCGAAATGAACATAGCTCTATAGTATCTACAGTGTAGATTTGTGTCACAGATTTTAAGACTCAAAAAAACATAATCCGACCTTCCCCCTGAAATGCAGTCGTCAACCTGCTGCTTCTTGAAATCTCGACCGTTCCCGTTGGAATTCAGCGGACTTATGTCTCTAAACGTAATGGAACTATCTGGGTTTCCGCCAAAAACACCGTTGAAATTGTCCGTGGCCACGGGCATGGACACACTTGAATCCTTCGAGTCTCTATGGTCACCAGTGGCGATAGCAAATTTTTGAGCCAAGTCGTCATCCTCCTGGTCGTCCGATTTGTCAGTTTTGCTCGCTTTCCAAGCTAAATTCATTCACGTAAGAAAGAAAATTGTTAGAACATATCTGACACAGAGTATTTTACAGAATACGAAGAGACCAAGAATAATCACATACATACATAAAACGTTTCCATACAAATCTGACCAGAAAAATGTGTACAACATGGAGTCAGTAAAAATCCAAATAAATTTTAATTCTGCTTATAAAACTTTTCCGAAATTCGAAGAATCTTTTGTGAATATTGAATTACAGTGTTGTACCACAAATAGTGAAGACTGGAGATGCAGAGCGACCTAATGTCAATGTGCAGACGAGAAACGAAAGAATCTCATCCCAAAATCATTTTTCACAATTTTCCTATTGAAGTATAAAAACATCTGGTATTATTGATTTAATTTAAGGACATTGTAGTGGGAACTGTGGATTTGGTCGGTTTTTATTTGAACATACGAGATACGACCAGCTGACATCTGACCTTCAGGATTTTACCTGGGAATGATCCATGATGTGCATATCTTATTATGAATAAAACGAAAAAAAAACAGGCAAAAATGGACTTTTAGATATGTACTCTTCATTCGCATTTCAAGTTGAAAGATGCTTTAACTTATCGTATCATCATGGGGTAGAAACAAAATTAATCTAATTAATGATATATAATCCACCCACGTCAAGACTTTCAATGCCATTCCTGCGGATGGAGCTCGTGAAGAGTTCGTTGGCATGATTTATTTATGTTTGTATGAACTAGCTTACACGAGTCACATTCATATCTTGATCATGATTAATGATCTCTAGATACATAATAGATGAATAACCGGCCAATCAAAATTAAGCATAAAACTTCAGCCAAATCTTCCCATGGAACTGTACACTCCAGCCCGCACCAGTCAGAGGCATCAAAACACCGAGCAAAAGTTCCTTCACACTGTTTCCTTTTGTCCTCTTAATACTCCCTCACTGTAGCATCTTCATCTCCATCCATACACATTACTGACTGCATTTACTAAACTTTTAAAAGACTATCAGAATAATTAGGAAGCTGCCATAAATTGCACACATTCAAAACCCTACTGTCACACTACATTTGGAAATGTCTACAAATAATTGACAAATTTAGGAAGCAAAACGAGCCTTTCTAAAATATCTAGTTTAAAATAAAGAGTAATTTTACAGTGTCAAAATCTGTAGTCAAAATCTGTAGTCAAAAATGCTCAAAGGACTTTCATACATTTCAACACTCTTCCCCATATTTACTAAGCGTCAATGAAAGCTTCAAACGACAGTTGTGCACTAGTACTTCCAGGAAGTTTGAACATATAGAAGTGTCCATGTATTTATATACATGGCTACATGTAGATTATACAATGTCATGTCGAGAGATTCTATTTTAAAAGCTGTTCCACCTGAACCTGTGGCAACAAAATGAGAAGCATGAATAGCATCTTGCAAAAATCAGCGGAAGTCCTTTCCCTTCAAAGAAACTACAATTTGTTTGTAACCATAACCTCCTTCAGCCTTCTATTGGAAATGTAAAATAAAATCTTTGTCTGTTGTAAAGACTGCTGACTGATTATTAAAAATTTGCAAAGTTTTGAAGGTTGCACGTGTGTAAAGTTTCTCTTAAGATTTAGCTCCCACTCCCAATCCGTAGCTTGGGGCCATGAATGATGAGAGGGAAAGAACAGCTGAATAATTTTGAGAATCACATTTTGGGCAGATTTTTCAATCAAGTCTAAGTTATTAAAAGTTTTTTGTATTTGTCAGTTATATAGATATATCTAAGTTGATTTTTATCTTTCCTTGGACCGTGATCTTCAAATTCTGGAATAGGACTTGTCAACTCATAATGTTCATTGAGCTTCCCGAGTGATACGTACATGAACTGCATTATCTGCAGAAGTTCACTGCATAGTTTTATTGATTATGTATGTGAGCATATGTAATCCTATATGTAGGTATTTTTATGGTGCTCAAGAGGAGGCTCCTATGCAATTCGCAAATTTTTTATTACACTAGTATTTTTCTTTTTTTGTACTGGGACGCGGTCCGATCTCATTTTGACATCATTCATCTATTAACTCAACTAAGAGCGTAATATTCAATTTAATATTTATGGAGCAAGAAGCTTAGAAGATGAGTGTATCCTATACTTTCCCAGCTTTCCCTTTCATAAACACATAGCTCCCGGTCTGACGTCGGTACTCCCACTCTCCTGATTTTTGAGAGTGTTTGTGCGTAAGATTTGAGATTTGAGGGAAGCACTTCCAACGGTACCCCACAGTCCGACAACTGGTTGTATCCTTCCCTTAACCTTCACAGTGACCCTACATACACACTGGGCTGGAGTTATATTGTGTCTAGGAAAAATCCGAGCTGAGTCTTCCCCTGGAAGCTACATATAGCTACTATATACAACAATTAGTTTGCGAAGTTCAGCTAATAACTTCTACTCTGCAATAATATTAGAAAGGAGATTCACCCAAGCGACGTACTGATTTTCGGATAGGGAATGTAAACAGTACCCGTGATTGTGAGGCTAGATATGTGATTTATATGTTTGTTATAGCACGAGTCTGCTTTGTACTTTATTGTACACTGGACATGGCTGAGTATTTCTAATGGAAACTTTTTTTTTCGAGTCAAGTCATGCTCCTTGGTATCATTGAGGTTTATGTTGCATGCAAGAGTAGACAGCAACATGAATCATTAACCCCACGGACAGAAAGGAACCTCGTAAGTGCATGAATTCATACATAGAACCATGTGTCGGAGTACTGAGGGCGGTATTCTCAAGGGATATGATCCTTTCAACCAAAATTTTTACTAATTTTGAGTAACAGATCTGGCAAATAACGGAAAGGGATAAATACTTGGATAACGCTTAGAGTCACATTTTATGTTACTAATGAGATAAGATACGTAGAGATTACTCAGCGCCAAATCTCTGTTACAAATATATGAGTTACTTATTTTTTTCGGGGGTCCCCCTCATCTCTCGGAATGTCTGTAAGGAAAGGACTGACTGTGAGACACATCTTTGTGTCACCCCTACCACAAGGAATATTCTCACGTGGTGGGATGAAGCTATGGATGCAGTCGTCAACTCGTTTAAAGGATGGTCTGTGGCCAGATCATCACTCATTGATGGTCCAAGTGAGATTTCAAACTGTCACTTGTCACTCTCTATTTGCCACTTGCGAGGGACTTAGAAAAGCCCAAAGGTTTATGTGACCACCTGTTTCCATCACATAGATACAGTACCAGCATCATTATGAAGCCTTAAAGCTAATCTTATTCACTTGGAAGGGATTTCCGCATTAAATAAATAAACGCGGGGCCCTTTTGCAATGATTGTAAAAAATAATATTAAAAATAAATGATAAATTACGGAAAGCAATTATGTGTAATTACTGCTACCGACGATCTGAACCTGACGTTGAGCAGCCTCTTTCTTTAGAAGCAAAATCGTTACTAAATGATTACATAATTACAAACGCATTCTATTTAAGTAAATGTTGTAACACCTGGACCTACCTGTGTACAAATGCATGCGTTTAGTTGACATTATTCTAGAGGACTTAGATTTGTAATGCTACAGGGAAAGCTAGGTAGTTACGAGGAAGAGAAATGTCATCATCATTCTGAAATCATTCTGAAATGAACAACTGTATTTAATTCCAGAGCTGAGGAGCTTAGCACGGTGAGAAGAGTTTTGTTACTCAAATACTACACCTGCCTTAGCTTCCTTGAAAAAGATGAGTCACTCAGCTACGCACACAAATCTACGGAGATACAAAACATAGATACGCAGGTGTATTTTTATAGTTATACGATCAAACAGGTAGATATGGATGTGTAAGTTTGTGTAAATTCTCTATCGAAAAAATGCAGGATTAGTTTATTGCAAAATTGAGGCTCGTGCATGTTGGAAGTCCGTAATCGTGAATTAGGGGTTTGAGAAACTCTTGCTGTTCAGGGGTTTATTGATAACAACGAAAATACATTTGAAGAGGCGAGGTGTAAACTGGAATAAGTTCATTTTTTCGAAATTCGTTTTATTTCACAATAAATTACTGTAAAGCAAGGGTCATTCAAGGGTAAAATCCCAAAGGTCAAAGGTCAAAATGGGTACATTAATTAGGCCAAAAATATATGTTAGGTGCAAATCGTATACAGCTCCGAGGCCACTAAATGCTCATAAACATTGTTTTTTATGCAATGCACGTTTAAATTAATATCCGAGTGGTAATTTATGTTATTTAACTTTACTTGATCCAGAAATCATTACGTTGATAGCGAGTGGAATTGGCAAGTGTTTCGTTTCTCATGTAAAATTTTGCAAAGTGGACTTAAGCCAGCTTGCATCTCACCTCCCCATTTATGGTTATCAATAGAATGCGTGAGGAAGCTTTTTAAATAAACATTACTCAAGCTGGTGTTTACTTCTGGACCAAGAGCTGTTATCCTGACTCATCCTGGCAAGACGCATGTCCTACACTACTATAAATTATATACCCATAATTATTATAGATTATAAATTTCCCCTACTACGTTTCCAGGAAGGTGGAACTGGGTCGAGTATCTACACTAAATAGTAAATTCAGCCTTCAGCTCTGTTGTTTCATTTTTCCAGCAAAAAAAAAATGGACTAGTAATTGCAACGTAAACTGGAAAATATACTTTCTGTGTGGGTAGATCTAAACATTTACCGTCGGGATTATTGGTACCCTATTTATCATGAAACAGTTCCCGATTTGTTGGGACAAGGCTCATCACTTCCCGACCCAACTATACTCAAGTTATATTTTCGAGGTCATTGATTTGGTAAAAATGGAGTGAGATTTGAGCGAAGGTAATGGAACGATAAAACAATCCCATCTGTATGGTCAATCTGTTTACCTGAGCATCGCTGACAGCACGTGTCAGAGTCAGTTGTCAACGAGGCAGAGCTGCTTCCCGAGCTACATTTGAAACTGGAACAATATTTCATCTGGCAGAGGACCATCCCGCTCTGTGAGAGTTACAACAAGATTTGCCATTAAGTACATATAATTGAGTTCCCATATGCCCCTTCAGGTTGACGAACTTAACCTTACACAAGAAATAACTAGTTCTTACCTACATTTCCCATGTGTTGTACAAGCACACGTCCATAGCAAAAATCACATTGGAACTCCCAACGTGTAGGAAATCCATGTGTTTTTACATATAAGGACTCGAGCAAACTCCCAAATTTTGATTGTGCACATTTATGGAGACTCACCCGATCATGCTATTATTATTGTGTACAAAATATAAAAAAATCTTTTAAGAAAAGTCATACCTGGCAGACACACTGCATGCACTGGTCAACGGCGGAGATGGGCAATCCCGAAACATTAGCTGTGAATGACTCTCCATCCCGATAAATTTTCCCTTGATGAAGACAAGAGACGTATTCGGAGTTCTCCGTGACAAGGGGCTCCTCTTCCTCATCCTCTTCAGCTGATGGGTGTCCCGAGGAGGGTAAAAATGAAGATAGGCCTCCTCCCGAACGAGATGGAATTGCCTCAGAGTCCGCAGCAGAAATTGCGAGTGGGGTCCGAAGAAGACTTGAGTCCGAGTCCGAACAGGATTTACAACAAGGATGTTCTGTCATCTTATTTCCTATATTGCAGTCCAATGGACACTCTTGGCTAGTGCAATTTAATTTGCTCGTCTAAATACCAAAGGGACAATAAATCCATCCATCCATTAACTCACAGAGAATTAGGCCTCCGGATCACATTCTACATTACCCAAAAAAAACTATCTTGTCAGACAATCTCGAACTCACCATTAGACAAGAACATCGAATGCAATATCTTTCATACGGGGGATACCAGACATCTCCAGGTGAATATTCTTTCCCAGCAAATCGGCATAAAATTTTCTTTTGAGGTTTGCTGCTCACTCCTGAAATAACCCATAATTTAGGTAATCTCTGCTCAATTATTTGCTCAATAAACAGTCAGTCATGTCGTTTTTGAGTACCTCTTGACTTGAGTAGCCGTCATAATTTGTCTCAAAAATTCAAGAACGGTTATATACAAAAATCGTAAATAGCATTCCAGTAACCTTCATTCCTCAACTAAAAGGAATCATTCGATGATTGAAAAAGATTGAGTGAAAGTCAAGCCGGTTGGGAATCCAAGGGGTAAACTAGCTTTACATTTTGGGAGACGTCCTAAAATCACACTACACATCCTAAAATTTTTTGAAAGGTCATCCGGAACAGTCAAAAGATAAGATCCTATAAAAAAAATGTAGGTAATGAGTGTAAAAAATTGAAGGATGTATCAAAGGGATGATGTGATCCTTGGAAAAGGTAAGAGCTGAGGAGTTGATATTTATATGACGGGAATGAAAATTGGGGAGACGGAGGGAAAAATGCAAGTTTGTAGTAAAATGTTGGGAAGGGAAGTTTCATGACTTAGGGAAAATAAGACTGAATAGACCAGAGAGTCTTGTTCATTAATTAAAAGTTATTCTTCTTGGTTGGAATAAATGTCAGGGCAATAAGCAGTATGACGGTGTCAGTAACCGGAGAAATACTTTTGATTTAGGAATCGGACAGGATTTACCTCGTGATTTGATACCAAAAAGGGAAAGAGTAGGAATTTGGAGATCGGCCAAGAGAAGTACGACAGGAGAATTGAGGAGTGAAACTATACTGGCTATACTTGTAATGTTAATCATACTCGTACATATGGGCTCTGTTGATGTTCCACATTTGATTTACTGGGGAGAACAACTTTATGTGTTTTCATATAATCTGTGCAAGGAATGCATAGGGTTTGCAGACTGCACTTGAGTTAGGTCGTCTGAAAATTGCATTATTAGATAAAAAGATTACGACTCTACAGCTTTGGCATTTCTCCATTTACTTTTGACTTGAATTTTACTCCCCAATAAATACTACTTTTACCATTTATAGGTCTCCAACCTTTAACACATCCCCGTTTAATTTTTCATGTCAACTAATGTCTTGGGGTGTGATTTCAACAGAGTCTCTCTCTCTCTCTCTCTCTCTCTCTCTCTCTTTATCCTTCGAATTCATTACACATAGGCATGTGCATAAAATGAGACCCCATTCCTTTCTCCCCGATGCCTCCTCACCTCAAGGATAACAGTTACTCTGGGGCGGCTCAGATCTTCCTCTCCGTGTCCCCATTATTTGTCACAGGACATTTTACATCATTCGGGGACGGAATCCGAAGCAATTTTACTACTAAATTATAAAATATTGGAATCGATTAAGTGCCCCTTACAAAGTCGGATCATTTACCCACCCTCAGCTCTCCACGATGTTCCTCAGCACTCACTTCCCACACACACGTAATTATGCACGTACGCTAATGCCTGTATCCCCCCGTATAAGTCTACACATATAAATACACCCCTCACCATTTGTCCCGAGATAACAATGTACGTCCAGAGGGCGTATTTACAATTTATAATGCAACGATAAAAAGCGAGGGGCTTGCTGAGTACGAATTTTACAACCTATTCCTATAAAATACTTTGCACGAGTAACGACTAGAATTTGCTCCACTGCAGGAAGATGTGCTTTCAAGGAAACTAATTCTTTGAGGGAAATACACTGTCAGTATGTACAGTATAGCTTCCTCAACAACAAGAGAATCTAGCCCAATCTTTTTCTTCAATGTGCAGGGCGTAACAATACATTTGTCTCCCCCACCACACCCCCCCCCCCCTTCCAGCTCACACAACCAGACTTGTTGACAATTTTGTGATTCACTCAATAATCGGAAAAGATTTTTCTTCCCGATATTTCAATAAAGGATTTTTTTTTGGAAGAAAACTTTCTTTCTATTTTTTTATTCTGTTTTTTGTTCTATACCAAAAATAAAAACAAAATTCCTTTCAAGATTTCCAACTTCTCCTTATCTGAGCTCAAGGGGGTGCTAATGTTTTCTCACACTCAGGACATGTATAATGCATAATTGGCAAGTATCGTGGAAACATCTATGTATGTACCAGATAACTACACTATACGGAACTAGCCAAGCCTTTGATATACAATCTATTATTCCAAATAATCTCTCTATATCACACCTGACACATCACATACACGCATGTGGTTTACTTTAATAATTGAAGAGAACAAGAGTAAAAAACGAAATGTAAGTATCTGCTCCGATACAGCATTCGAGAATTTGAGCGAAAGCAATTCCCAGAATCTAAAATGAGGCAAAAAGTAGCCTGATGGGCTGCTGTTATTTTTCTAAAAAATCTCTACAACAATATATGTAATGTAGGACGAAGCCCCGATTTTTATTGTGCTCAGTTTTTGGGGGAGGGGGGGGGGGAAAAGTCAAAGATGATAAAACTGAGATGAGTCTTGCATGCTTCCTAAGACTCCCCATTTTTACTTGAAGAACGAAGTTTGATGGACAGGAAATATTTTTTTTTCTTAGAATGTGTGCAAGTCTTGCATTTTTACGTACATTTGTATTTATTACACTAACGTACTCCAAGAACTCAATGAACCTTTTTATTTGAGAAAAAAACGGCCGGGGGAAAACTTGAAGAAATAGACCTAGTTTTGTTAACACATAGAATCCGTCTGACTGAGGGGTCTCCGTGAAATATGCTTCGTTGGCCGTATGTGCAGAGCAACACTTATTACATGATTTGTCGGCAAGCCTGTAACCTCTCTGGGTATACCTGACGTGCATATGTCGGAATTTTGACTGGGAAATTTTTTCTTTTTTTTTTTTTTTGGACATTCCCGTCCACAAAATTTAGTCCAGTCTATATTATATGTGTACGTGTGGAGTGAAAAGTTTGAGTAACTTTTATAGATTGACATTCTTACGTTATGTCGACATCCTGGTATGAAAGTGTTTTCCCGTGCATTACAATAGTTTTCATGAGCTTGGAGACTGTCAAGCTCGGAATAAAGAAGCGTAAGGAAAGACGTCGTCGTATCAGTTATACTTTGTAGGGTAACATTTCCGGACCCTCTGACATCTGTCCATCGTCAACTGTATCCCTAGGCTTTTTTTTTATCCCTCAACTACATCCCTATACACACAGGGCTGTATCTACCGGTAACATTTCCGAGTCAACAATGAGCTGGATCCCGGTATTCCTCCCTCTATAGAGACTCTCTCCCCCGGGTTACTGGCACATATCAACTTAATAGATATTCACATATTAGTAACTTGTGAAACAAGTCATATCAATTGTGTATAGTGTGCACTTGAATTTTATAGCAGGCAAAAATTATGCTGCATGGAAATAAAAATAAACGAGAATCTTTTACTTTCTCTTCCTCTCTGCTTCACTGACTCTCTCAACGTCAAATTATTCCTTAATAAAATAATATAAACTCCTCAAGGGATGTACAAGCCTATATAGTCAGGCTATACTGATACGCTCGTGTCAATCGTCTCGTAATTACCTTCTATCCCATTCTGTTCCCATTACTGGGTTAAGAGGTTTATGTTACAAGAGATATCAGTCCTAAGTGACGGCGTCCAGTAACCTTCGGTCTCTCCTTCACATTACTTACCCATAAGCAGAAGGATTTGGAAACTGGTTTCAAATCCTTGGGAATATAAGTCAAGTCTGGAACAATTATTACTGGAACGGAGAGGGAAATTATTTTATCCCAGCTCCGGATGTCCTCCTGACATGGAGGGTGGTCTTAGACCTGTCCCAAATATTTTCCGAAACTTTCTTCCCAGCTTGTACCTATGCATAGGCGGGGAACTATTAAATAAGGGCTAAGTGCCTTTATTAAGGTTCAAATCCCTTATTTATTCGTTGTCGACGATTAGTGCCGGCAATAATAGAGACCATGCTCTTGTCTTCGGGTGTCTTATAGTAATAGAGAGTGGATCGTACATAGCTCCAGGCGGGAGGAGAAAAAATGAGTACAAAAGGATAAATCTGAAAATTTGGGCCAAACAGAATTACTTGAATATCGAGAGAGAGAGAGAGTACAACTTTTTGCTACAGAGACTCCCTTGCAGTCCCGTCCCACATCTCAAGATCTAAAGATGAAGGAGTTTTTTTAACAGGGTAGGTCTTCACTTGCAGTTAGTTGAGTGTAAATATTCACATGGAGCTTTCACCAACTTCATTTCTGTCCATCAACACTCCCCCTCCCTAACGAGTGTTAAATATGCACGGAAGGGAATCGAGTGACGTTGAAGACTGAAATTTATGCAATAACTTACAAAAACGATGCTCAAGACTAGAACATACATACACGTTACTTACTCCTGTACATGAGTACATCCATTGGTTACAGACTTACAACTGAGGATATGAAACAGGGTAATTTGTCCGTCAGTTGAAAGCTGAAGACGGAGTAAATAAATCCGCGTTTTTTTACATCTCGGATGCAACCTCATGCATCGTATGTTTTCATGAACTCCTGTATCCTAAGTGCATTTGGAAGTCAGGGAATGCATACGGTGCAGTGCAGCAGTCAAGGAAGGGTTTGCATCTCCTCCTTGCATCTGGAGATAGTCAAGGAATGCATAAAGTACACACACATGTGGTGCATATCTGCAGATCCATAGCAAGCCCATGTAGTTGTGTGGACTCTGGGGTATAAAATGCAAGGTTTAGTATAAACGCTTGTTCCCAACATATGCATTCACCTTTCGGCTCCCACTCCTGGGAAAGATTATGGGGAGACTATAAGGATGAGTGAGGAGATACTCTCTAAATGTTTTCCTGAGTTCTGTTTGTACAAGTTGTCCTTACTGCTTTCGTCCGACACACTAACAACCTTGTTGTTCTCTCCCAAGTTTATCCGGCGACTGCACACGTATCGCCTTACAACTATATCCATATAGATATATGTTACAGCTCTAACATTTTTATAACTGGCATGCACTTTATTGCAGATTTATTTTATTTAGGAGTTTCTTAAAAAAATCCCCTAAGTTCCCTAAAATTGAAAAATCTTGCAAATATTTCCAGGGGTCATGTATACATATGTAAATGCAAGTGCACATCTAAGACTCCGAAGTATCAGGTCAGGTATGTTTATTCCGGGCGTGCACAAGAAAAACAAACACTCAAATTTCTTCTTACACACAAACTTACTTACAATTAGAATTTCCCGAACCCAGTAACCTTTTGTATATTGTTTTCTCTTGGTAAATCATTATTCCCACAATTGAGAGTATTCGCAAAATAGCTTTAGACTCTTGCAAGCCAATAATTTTGCTTCAGACAAATACATACAAGGAAGAGCAAGTGTGCAAAAATTGTGTGCAAAAATTGAGAGATTCTTCAGGACTGAAAAATCTTCAAAAGGATTTTAATTTTAAAACAGTAACAGAAACTAATTGCTTTTAACCATTAAATATTGTAAAAGAATAATAATAAATAATAATAACTAAAGACCCAAGTCAATTTGGCTGATTGCAAAAATTAACGAAGCCCTAACATTGCAAAATTTTGAAATGCTGTTGAAATTGATATATGAAAAAATAAGTCCTCATTAGTTGGGTCTCCTTTCCAAACCCGGAGTTTTCTGAGGAGAAGTTCCTCCTTTGCGAAACTGTCTGCTAAAATGTATTTTTGGCAATTGCTATGTCCTCAGGATCCTCCTCCAATTTAAAGTACCTACGTTTTTGCCTATTCAGAGAGTAATAGAGTGCTTAGAGTGTGACTACTCCAAACTGGTTAAATTTAAATAAAAATAATTAAGTTATAAATGCAGAATTCCAGGGGGAAATCCCTCTAGACCCAATTAGAGTCTATTAACATTTTGCTCACCATTATCATATCAATCAGAGAGGCAAAGGAGGCTCGGGTCGTGCTCAACGACTTATTTTTCCTCTCCAATTAAAGCAGAGTGCACATATGTAGGGGCATAAACTGATGGGGATACCATCGGCATGCTCTGACTTAGCAACTCTAATGTACTGGAGGGTTTACTCAGGAAAAATTGTCATTTAAACCTAATCTATGATGTGAAAACATGTGTGTGACGGAGTCGGGAAACCGTAGATGTGACGCAATTTTCCCTTGTTACCACAGTCAGGATGAGAGGAAAGTGTCACTTACATTTCCTTACGTATTACTACTACGTCTGTTAAATCATCAGGTTGGCATGGGAGGTTACAGGGTCATACAAGCCTCAGTCTCTGTCCTCCCTAGATAATGTCTCCCGTCTTTCTCCAGTAAATAATCCCAAGGAACTTCCACATAAACTCTCAACCACCTCAATGGCCCGAGCAGCTTGCATTTAAATTCTTTTAAATCATTTTATTACTTTCAATTATTTCCCTAAATCCTTTCATCACGAGGAATTTATTGGAGGGGTGATATTTTTAATTTCTGTCTCCCCAGCAGGGGAGGTTCCCACAAGAGAGGAGTAAACGTGTTGTGTCATAGACTTCATAAAAATATTCTATTACTTGAAAGACTGCCAATGACGTCAGACGTCACTCTACAATTTTATTGCATTAATTTTTATTCCGTCCAGGAACAATAGGTACTAGCCCCGTAGAAGACACCCAAAAAATCAGGGGTCACGCTCCTGTTACACTGTACTAACATTAACTGTACTAAATTACCTGGGAATACATCCATGGCACAGGCTATACCCAAAGCTGGGCATTGTATGTATCTACTTGAAGACCCAAATACCCTTACAAAAAATCTTACATCTTAGGGCTACTCTAGTAATAAATGCAAGGGATTTGGTACTACAGGGTATTATGTATGTAGTAAGTTCTGACGGAAAATAATTTGCGGGCTGAATTTGACGAGAGTATTAACTACCAATGAAAAGGGACACGTAAAATAGTTAAAGTGAAAACTTTCAAGGAAGTTGGTCTTTGGGGCAAACCTATCAAAAAGTCAGGAGAGGTACGTTGGTGGTGGGGGATCTGAGAAATAACTTCATGAGTGACAGTCCGTCCTCAAAGTGAGTCTCGGATCAATATATACTTGCCCTCGAAACAATTCCCATATCATATGAGCAGTGGGGATGATTTGTCTGAAAATAGCTTTACATGAGTGGATATGTACATATTTACTTGTGTACCTATAGATAATTACATGAATCTATATAGATATATGTACATAGAGACTGACTTCACAGTCGAGGTCTCGGAGCATTGTAAAACAAGCTAAATTGTTAAATGTCTCCAAATGGTAGTAAGTATTCGGCTCGAATCTGCTCAATTACTTCAGTGGTACGTTACGCATACATACGGACACATGTAATGATGGAAATAGTATTTGTATAGCTAATACTTACTCCAGCATCAGAGAGAGAGAGAGAGAGAGAGAGAGAGAGAGGCAGGGAAGTGTCCTCCTATTATGTAACTATACACGTACATACATACACGTATGCACATCAGTAGTGACAGGAGTTTGAATGGTTCCCTTTGAAAGAGTCCGAGAGGACTTGTGGAACAAATTCTATACTTTCGTCCTATTTATTCCCGCTATCAGATCGTGTAATCAACTACCATCTCCAGACTACGGTCGTAATCGTCATCGTAAGCTATTTTCCCAATTTCACTTTATACACCGGGACCTTGTCTTTTACTCAGAGAGAGAGAGAGAGAGAGAGAGAGAGACTATACCGGGATAGTTGGCACAGTTCATGTTTGTACACATGCCGACCGATTATTTGATCATAGAGTTTTTTCCCACCGTCTAGCCTTTCACTTTCCACCAGGCCTGCTCTATCCCGGATGACTCTCCCATGCCTACATAATTCCTTGATTCAAGTCATCCTCCAAGATTTCCCCACAACTCTTCCTCTCCTTTTACCCTAAATAAGACCGCCAACCTACCACAAAGTGCCTCAGTGCCAACAGCAGTTGCCTACCCTTAAACTTTCCAACTTGTCCTTTCACACTCTTCCCACTTACCACAACACTGGGATAATTATTGCATGACTGACAAACAATTTCCTCCACCTCCGCAACAATACATATATCCTGGACATAGGAGTACAGTCGGCCATATGTAAAGCCCTTTCTTACCCAGCATATTCCCCTTTAGTAAATTACTACTACAAACTAACTACCCAAAGAATTCCTGCTCCTTGAAGAGTCTTAATTACATTTCAACTTTGGACAGGAAAGTTGTCCCAAATAGATTTCCCGCAAAACATAATGGAGGCCAATTTTTGAGGAAGTGACTGTAATTGAATTAACTCGTTTCATATGAGTCCATTAAATTTAACGTTTATTTACGTACAAGCTCAAAATAACCAGAAAAAATTGAGGAGGATATATGTACTACTTTTCACATTTAAATTGGTTTTTAGTTACGGTTGAGGACGATACACCTTGATTGTATCTGTCAAGCTACGACTCAAGTTCAAGAATAAACAATATCCGGGGGAAAAAATCATCAAAAGAATCCCGCGAGAAGTAAACACTAAATTCGTGGTACTATATAGATATAGAATAGTGCCTTCGGATAACATCATCCTCTGCTGCGTGTGTATTTTTTTTTCGGGGAAATACCCACATTTACAGATGCTTTTAATTCAAAAGAAATATATGCAAAGTGGGCTGAAATCAAGTTTAAGCTTTTTTCAGTAGATACAAAAAATCTGGTGGATTTATAATTTTGTCATTTATTTTATAATTTGTGTTAATTTTGTGGATAATTAATCATTTCTTGTGCGAAAAAACTCTGAGGATTTTGAATTGTCTTAAATAAATTATATTGTTCTTTGAAGGGGTTCCTTATGTACATACATACGGTGTGCAGAATCAGGGGAAAAAAGTCTGAGCTGTAACCTACAGTTTGAGAATGTCTGGGAAACTCAGTGAGCTAGATATCATTGGGCTTCAATGGGAGTAATTACTTTCTCGACTATTTTTACTCGGCTAATTGATGACATGCGTATTAATTGGATTTAAACCACATCTTACCTTTCGTTGAGTAAGCAGCCAAAAGGATAAAAGCTACGGCGATGTGCAAATATCTCATGGTTGATAGATAGGAATTTATCCACACAGTGCTGGACTAGTTGTCAATGTGACTGTGGGTGTCGTCAGATCAGTACTGACAATAATTATGTATACTTAATGGAAACTGAGATGGAACGATTGTGTGGGGCCAAATAACTTTGCAAAAAGGCTGAATTGTTGGTATGATTTAATTCAGGAGTAAATATATGCAGTTTGGGTGAGTATGACGCCGTCCAGCAAATGGTCCAGGCTTCCTAATAGGCTTCTGGTCGTAGTGTAGTTCATGGGATGAAACTACTTGGCTGACTGTGGAAAGTCGGGACGATATTGCAAATCTAATGCTTAAGATTCGGATACCCGGCTTCTCTCTTCGCACATGACAATTGGTTGCCCCCAACGTGAAATCTTACTTTCCGTGTAAGTGGGAAAATCTTGCTCTACTAGTCTTCAATTGAATGGTACGCCTCACAGAGTGTCACTTATTCATGGTTTAGCTCTTCCTCAAGGTAAATAAGCACTCTTGGATAAAAATACTGTTTTTTTTATGCTCATAGTAATATTATGTTAGTAATATTGTTAGCTGGAATAATTTAGAGAAATAAAACTTATTGCGAGTATCAGACTCACACAAGCTAAAATATTTGGACACATTCCTGTTTACCCCAAGATTAATTCTTCTCTTTTGAACAGCAGTCCCGCACATACTCATTTACAGCCGTGCTCATTAGTTCCTTATGTGAGCGTAGCTTTAGAAATCAAATTTTATGATAATATAAATACTCCTTTTAAGGGTATTTTTAAAGAGCTCCTCTAGCCTCATTTCCCTGCTTTACAATATAAAAAAATTATGACAATTTTAAAGGATATCAGGACATTAAACCTGATTAATCTGGCTGATTCCTATTATCTGATTGCTTTGATCAAATTACTCAGTTGCTTTTTCAGTTGTTTGTTTTGGTTCATTTGGGTTCAGTTGCAAAAATTTCGCTCGTAATCTTTACAGATATGGGATAAACCTCAATCTACGCCTCACCAAAGGCAATGGATATGTTTCTTTGGACTTCAATAATCAAACGGTCTGAAATGTTTCTTATTATGTGAATGTTTTGATGAACTCCGTACGTTTATTTCTTTTAAAGTTCCCAAAAATATTTTTTGGCAAATTAGTGACAGCAGTTACTTGCTAATTTCAACGATATAATAAATTTGACATTGCTGAAGCATATTTTTAAATCTTAGGGATATAAGACACGCATATTTGCATTTACTACCATGCAGATGGCGATTAGGAACGATTATTGTGTACGGACGAACCTTTATAATACTGCTGAGTATGGATAATTAACGGGCTTGAGTTTTAAAAAAATTAAAATATAAATAATGTATTTTTAGGCGTTATCGAATCCAAAATGCAAAAATAAATACGTTAGCCAAAATAATCATGGGATTTTCTTATAAATGACGGAATCGTACTGCAAATACTGCTGTATTTATAAGAGCTCCCTTGAAAGGAGCGAATTCGTTACTAGAAAAATTAATAGTGTAATAATAATAGCATGTTCAAATATTTTTGCTTCTAATGAGAAAAGACTGTCAACTGTCTTGATGAGATCTCTGACAGGGAGGGTTTTTGTAACGACATAAATGGATACCCATGTAGTTAATACGTTGTGGTCACACCTGAATTTAACGCCTGGATGTACACCCCGACCCCGGATGATAAAAGCTACACATAAATCCTGTATAACTGACCCTTACGCAGAGGAAAGTATACAAAAGCGTATGCAAATTTGATTTGATAAAAGTTTGGGGACACGTGTGTTACTCACCTTCCCCCCCAAATCTGATGACAAGTCCTCAACGAAGACAACCTGGAAAGCGCACGTTCCGTGGTCTTTGGTTATTTATTGGTACAAAGTACATACCGAATTTACTAAGGATGCACATATGTCATCAAAAGTATTATTATTCGTTACTCTCACAAAATAAGAACCATTATAAAACAATTGCTCAAATTTTGACTTTGATAATTTCCAAACGCCCATCATACACGCGTACAGTATAAGCATTTATCGCCCTCATAATAGAGTGGCTCATAAAATATTTGATTCCCCATGTTTGTGGTAAGTTACTGTCCAGATTCTCCTAAATTTATTTCGTTGGTCTGGGTCAACATCTGAGGTCATTGGGCTCAGAAATGGGAAGCAGAGTTGATTTTTTTCTAATTCTACATTTTTTAAATTCTCAGTCAAAATGTTTTCAGAAAATGTTTCGGCACTCTTTTGTAGGAAACATTTTCTGAAAACATTTTAGGGAGAATTAAAAAAATGTAGAGTATTATTAATTAAAGCGAAACCTCTGCATTTTCTGAAAACATTTTGTGTTAAAAAAAGGAAATCGACATCGGAAATCAACCGAATTTACTTCACGTTTTCGAACCCAATGACATCAGCTATTGACCAAGCCCAATGAAGTAAATTTTAGAAAATTTGGAAAAGAATTTGCTACAAACAGGGGAAATTAAAAATTTTATGAGTCAGTCCCTTAGGTGGGCTGTGGGCTAGGGGGAACAAATAAATATAGTCACCCGGTACATGCTGGGAAAGGAAAGAAAAACAGATTTCTTCGCGTAAACAACGTAATTGCATGTTTTCTATTATGAGAGAGCTTTAATTGCACATATTTATAAACCAAAGTTTTGCTCAAAACAGTCAAAACAACCACCTCAATAATGATCTAATTAGTAATTAGACAATTCACATGTGCCATGCTTGTGGGTTTCCTTCACTGAGGAAAAGGCTCAGGGAATTCTGCAATCTATAAATAATGTCCTTCTTGTAACTCCACCAATTTAGCATTTAATTGAGATCTGTTGGGAATCATTCATCAAAAACGCCTACGATCGCCCATGCCAAATAAATATCTGTAAGCAGGGAGCTTCTTACGTTCATGTCGTCAAAGTTTGCGGGAGACTGTGGTGAGTAAAAGTTAATTAATTGATTTTCATGGATCACCCAAGAAATAATAATTTTATTGTACGTATTAATCACCATTCAATTCAGCATTTATTGTCAGCCAGCAAATGTCGTTTTGAGACGTCAAATTCCAAACTTTGACCTTCAATTGGATCTTTGAAACTGAAGAATATGCTTGACGGCACCTCCCAACTAATAACATTTTTTTCCCTTCGAAAAGCTTAAAGGCTAGTACAGTGCTCAACTAAGTCCTCCTTTTCAACGGTACACACTCCAGCATCAGCAGGACATACTAAGTCCAGTAAAACTATAGGCTCGGAATTACTGTATAAGGAAACACCAAATCAAGATAAATAATTCCAGTGTGTCTATCTTGACTCGCTTAGTAGTTCTGGGACAGCACAATACTAAAGATATGCTGTAATGTGTGCTTTACTGCTATTTAAAAATATAATATGTACATACAGATATATGTACCAACAACAAAAAAAACTATTTTTGACGCTTCAGGACTTCCAAAACATAAATACGGGCAAAAATCATGCAAAATCATAGTATAGTATCATACTCCCAACATTACATGTATTCCCTCTCCTTAAATAATATAATACAATAATATAAAAAATACAATCAAAAACAACAGACCAAAAATACAGCAACAAACAGGGAAATTGTGATTTAGCCAAATTTTTTGTTTACAACAAGTTAAAATTCCTACGAGAAAGAGAGAAGTACAAATTCCAGGATAAAATTTAAATTTCTGCCGTACATTTTACAATGTCACACAAAAAACTGGACTGAATCAGTAGATACTTCGAATTGGGGTAACGTGCCTTCGTGGGGTTGGAGCATCCGGAGAAAATTAATGAAACAGACCTATGCAGACGTCCATTTTTTGGACGTCTGCATTGGAAATTTCCTGGAAATTTATCTTGAAAAAGGTACCAAATGTGAGGGATATTTCCCCCTGACGCTGCATCAATAGTTGGCGCTTGGGTGGGAGATGTTCTGGAACTTCCTTCAAATGAGAAGAAACAATTGTTATGCTATATATTACAGTGAGAAAAAATGAGTTGACTCAAATCCAGGGTAGACGGACGCATAAACAGTTGAGGGTGAGGGAGAAGGGACGAGAGGAAGGCCCCGGATTTCAGGGAAAGTACTTGTGACAGTACGTATTAGTTAGCGTGCGTACCCTTCTCCATCGTAAAGTATGACACGCCCGGTTTTTTTGGGACAACTTGACCGAATGCGTGGGATTTACATACGCACCCGTACGCTCCACTTGGAGGAAAAGTTCCATAAGTTTGCCGAGACTTCCGCCGGTTTCCTTGCCCTTGCGTTCCATGATACAAGGTCTTTCCTCTCTCATTCCATTTACAATCCGTTTTCATTTGACTCGCCCGGTTCAGAGTGACTCTGCCACGAGAGTTTGGGAGAAGTGTCCAAGGAAAACTGAAGCTCTTCTTGGACTCATATCTTCTCCATTCCACCCGCACAAACAAACTAGAATTAAGGAAGGAGTGACATCCCCTAGGTTTGTTCTCTCTTTTCGAAGCTATAACTTAAGCTCCGCTGTCGTCTTCCTCCAGACCGAATCACGTTGCAATGTGAGTCGGATCAAAAGTATCCCTTTCCTTCCCAATACATGGCAAGATCAATGAGTTGTGACAAGGGCTGACAAAGAAACCGAAAGTAAACTGGGAAAAAATGCTGTGCTATGTTTATTACGAGATGATCGCAACCGAAAACATTTTCCCTGTCTTTCAGACACAAATAATGCTTTCCACGTGGGCTCTTAAAAAAAATAGTGAGTAAAATTAGAGCCCTTCTCCTATAAACAGTTTCAAGGGGAATTTCATTCCAAGCCACGTAATTAGCTCCTGAAGTGTGTTCCAGTCACCAATGTAATCCCCATGTATAAATTGGATGTAAAATCTTTAATGTCCTTCAAAAGACTGGGATTAATAGTATCATCACCTCTCCCATCACTACCCCTTCAAATCTCTCAAAACCTAACCTGGGCTACAGTGTAGCAGTGGTATTTAAAATAAACATTTACAGGTTGTTGGACCAGAAGGAACAACCCTGGGGAACCCGGGTCGGGATATATACTAGGATGATGAGCAGAAAGTACTTACTGAGGAACTGGATACAGATGGCAATGGCAATAAATTATTATGAGCCAGGAAAGGGGGAAGGTAAGAGTGTGAGTGGAAGGAACTACAAGAGCTAAGGCATAACTTGCCAACTCATTTTTCCCTTGTGGCAGATATGTATCTATGTATGTAGATAGGATGTGCTGGGTTGTGTAGCTTTTGCTCAAAGTTCAGACCCAGTTTGTAGGCTCTTTACGAGTCGTCACAATAGCAATCAAATACCTATGTGATTTTGCAATTGTGACTATGGGACCCCAGCAGTTAATTACCTCGGATCTGGATTAATTTTATGGTGAAGCTAATATAACGCGGGGTTCTCACTCAGCAGCCAGTGCAACAAAGTCATTGGGATAAATTACGGACTAAATGGGAGTGGGTTGATCTAATAATTGCAATTTATAGATCCTGTAACACTACTCCCATTGATGAATCCATGCAGTCCGTTGCCAACTTATTAATGTTTATTTCAATTACTGGAATGGATATTAGAATTATTAAGGATTCACAGTGCTAAATTTAAGTCTAATTTGGGATTCATAAGGCACAAAACTTTTGCGATAATCCCATTATCCCTTCATTGGGATCAGGCAGACTGGTTCAAGCATAAAACAAAAATCCGACCTCTCTCTCTCTCTCCTAGGTAAATGAATTTTTGTGGCATAAATATTCTGGGGGGCGAATGGGAGACCCAGTAAACATTTTCTTTATTTAATTTTCATGATATTTTGATAATGCTGCCCATAATATTTTAAATACATGACAACTTTCATAAAAATATATATTTCAGAATTAATCGAAAGGGTAATTATACATTTTCTACAATTGGCAAAAGATACATTTTCTTCTCACCTCCCGCTAGATTTTGATTCTTTCCCTGTTCGAATGATACTTTATTTATGCTAGCTGTGTCACATAAGGATGAATTTCTATTTTATGCCTGAACTACTCTGGGATAAGATGCAAGTAATTACAAGTTTAATGCAAAACAATTTGTTTTAGAAAAATCTGCGGGTCATTTTAGCTGCAAATTTATTTTTGAAATAAATCTCACTGAATGTCAATTTAATGGGACACTTACAATCCATTAGGTTGCAAATGAGAAATCTCGAGATCTAACAAAATGGTCAAGTACATAGAACGCTGTCCCCATTCAGATTCGTAATTTGAATGCAAGTCTCAGATATGATACTTGTTGTTGACGAGTTTGATGTTCGTCTCGTACAGAAGGAAATACGGACATGTATGCCATAACTTAGATCCACAATCCGCACTGGGAAGTACGTGAGGACGTAAACATAGTACAAAAACGAATGTATCGATTCACTCCCCCTCCCCCCTTGACTGTCATCAGCAAGGAAGTTAATGAGCATAAACATACATAATGCTGTCTAAACTACAGGAATGGAGGTCCATTGCAGTGTAATATTGATGTCATGGAAGAAGTGACAACAGGAGAGTCTTCTTATACATACAAGGGAAATTACCCTTGATGACATTGTACTTTGTACATAAAAGGACGACACAGATTGCACTGATCAATGACAGCCACGCATACATCAGTATCAAGAGGAATACTTTGATCGCCTTAAGAGAATCTAACTTGAAAAATTAATAGTTGATGTAGTGCTGAAAGGATGTTTGGACAGGAGGGAGCTTGAGTCCGTTACATAATAAGTTGTATAGATAGGTTTATTAATGGTCGGAAATGCAACTCATGAAGACTCCGTGAAAAGCGTCATTGAATATGAAAGGCCTATGGCATGAGTGTAACTTGCGACTTGGTTTAAAATGAGCCATAAAGTTGGTTCTCTAGCTCATTTTATGACTCCACTATAGCGTATAGTGTAACAATTACAAAAGTTGACTGTCAATTTTCAGGAGCCCGGCTCTTACAATTAGTACCACTACGCTGTTGATGTTTAAGTACAGCATTAAACAAGAGTCGTAGCGAATGTTCCGTGGCTCAAGACAACTTTACACCCAAATAATGCGTGAATCCTTTAAGAACTACAACAGCAAAGAGGGAATTGTCATAGTGAAGAAGTTCTAAACTTCAACGCTATCCTCCGTCAGGGAGACTTCCTGCGTCACCCGGTTTTCGCTTAGACAGACTCACGCATTGATAAAGAACCAAAATATGAGTTGGTTAAAGTCAGCCCTTCCTTGAACTAATAGCTTAAAATTAAGATTCATGCTATTTTGCCCTACATTTCCTCAAAAAATCTATGTTTTCCCTGGAGTTGCTACAGATTAACGATTCGTAAACAAATACATCATTTTGAAGAAACCTCCGCTTTCTTTCACGATTTAATAGTCAATTCGCACATTCCGAAATATCCCCTTTTATTCTACTTAGGTTGTCAAAATTATTAATAATATAACATCAGCAATGCTAAATATCCCACTGCATAGTATTGACGTGCAATCCGTATTACTATTTATAGGAACTGGAGCAATGCCAAAACATTTTACAGGTAGCTTATGTTTCACAATGCCCCAAGTCGGCAAACGTAATCCGAAAAACTAAACTAAAATGACGTACTGTTTTCTTCCAGGCGGCCAGGGAATCCGCAATGCACTAAAATACAATAATAAAGTACGCATGTATTCATGAACTCAATCAGTATATTCGTCATTTCAATGCCGTAATACTATCTAGTTACTGCCATTTCCCAGAAGCAACGTTTAACAAAACAGTAACAATTGATTGAGAAAGGGAAATAAAAAATAGTGTGACGCGAGATTCACGATTTCGTCCAATAGGTAATGTGTGTTTATTCATGGAATCATTTTACTCTACCGTAGACTGGTCCGATCACAATCACCAAGGTCAGCTTACGAGTTGACAATTTTACAAGGTATTGAAAATACTTGTGAGTTTTAGTGTTAATTAAGATCAAATCATGCACATACATATGAAATATTACAACAAACTTAACTAAGTCTGCTGACATGATATTATGCCAAAGTTTCACAAATTCAGAAGTACAACTTTGGGGGTACATAGCAGAAGCGATAAATAGTGATTACATAAAAAAGAAACTACAATTTTACCTTCGACTTACTTTTATCCATTTTAAGAAGCAAATTAGACTTGTTAAAATTTACTCTGTGTGTTGAAATGCGCTGACTTTCTTCTGAAACACGACCCTCAAACAACCAACCTCTGGCAGCAAGTTCATTTTATCAGTTATTTCTTTTATTTATCAGTTGCAGAATTAAAGTGACTCAGCATTCCACCGGTTGCGGTGACAGAGAATTCAGGTCATTATCAGTCGATGAATGAAGTTGAAATTGAAAACACTGGGTAAATCGGAACTAAAAATTATTTCTTTTGAAAAAAATTCATAATGCTGGCCTGTTTAGTTTTAGACTTTGGCTGACTACTACTAGCGGTTGTTTTCCCATTGAAAAGACCAGTCGCTTTCTTTGCCGGCACACCGTTACTTTTTTGCTCTTTGGAGGTATGTACGTGTTCCATACTTTTCACAACATCGGGACTTGTACCGTTTTTCGGTTTGTTTTCTTCAGGTTTGACATCACACTCCATTTCGGTATTACTATCTTCAGGGTCCGTAACCACCACCGTTTCTTTCTTCGTAACTGCAGTATAAAAATAATTAGAGGAGTTTAAAACAAGTCCACACAGCTGCTTCATCCAAGCTTTTTGGGTGAACGCAAATATGCATTATTTTACGATGGAAGTAAGTGTGAGTACAATGATTTACTGCTTTTACTAATAAGTTTCGAGAAATGCAATAAAACTTGTAGACACCTAAACAAGCACAATAATTCCAAGAAGTTTTCAGTGTCAATACAACGTGAAGGGAAATAAGACCAGAAATAGTTATGGTCAGGTTAGGTACCTAACCTCCACTTGTCTTCCTTGCACTGCGATCATGCAATTCTGTGAATCCTGACATACTAAAAGTAAAAGCTAACGAGTAAACATAGTCAGGAACGTCGAACGTCACTAATAATGTGATTGTGTCCATGTCTGTAATTACCGTCAGCGCTCAAAAAGTAACAACTGTGCAGACTTTTATTGCAAAACCGGAAAAAATCGGCTTATAAGCTTCAAGTTCGCATTCCCCCGTTATTTAAGAAAAAAATACACCATAACAGCAACACAAAATCCCTCTAATGAGTTGCCACTAAGAACTAATGCGATCAGTTACCTACTGTTTTGGCATTACGTTTTCTTACTTAAATGGTTGTCATCTCATTTAGTACATATTTAAATAAGCAATGGAACAGATGTGACTGACTATACAGTATGAATAAAACCCTAATTGTGAGCATTTTGCGAAAAAACACGTTCTAAAATATAAATTGCGAAAGGCAAAGCCAGGTTATATTCGATACAGAAACCAGTTATTTACTTCAAAATCTTGAGTAAAAGTTATTAGTTACCAAGAAATCCTTCGTCATCCGTATATGTCTTGTCAATAGTTTTCATAACGCGCTTCTTTCTCGGCACATTGACCTTGCTTTCTTCTGTCACGGTGTCCTGCGGTGAAGTAATATCTTCTTCTACTATCTCCTCTTCTGAATCTGATGATACAATTCGGCTCTTCCGTTTTGACTGAGGAGATTCTTGGGAATCATCTGTAAGTGTATTTGCATTCTTTCATTATAATTAAGTTTCGAAATAGAAGAAAATAATAAATCTATAACCCATCGCATCGTGATCAAAAACATCAAAAACAAATAATCTAGAGATTTGTCAATACAGTCGTAGGTTGCAGCGTAACTAATACCCCACATTTCCAATGGTGTGTTTCAACATTAAAAACCCGTAGGTATACACCAACAGCAATTTCCCAGGAAAATGCTTCGATCCTACGGTGTGTTTTGACAATTCCTTTCAGTTTGGAGACCTAGGCCAATGGGATCTATGGATGGTTATGATACGCTCACCAAAACTCTGTGAATCGGAGTATACAAAGAAGGTTAGTGCTTTGCGGAAACACAAACCTGCATTTACAAAATCTCCAAAACTAAAATAAACAAGGGAAGGAAAACCAAGTTGCAAATTCAAGCATGTGGCAGTTAAGGTTTCCCACCCAAAGAAATGAAACCTTCAACACGTAATTATTTCTGTGCGTATATATTGTGCCCTAACACAAAGCACCTCCGAATTTGACTTATTTCCTACGGCGGATTCAACGACTTCTTTGAATTCAAACAGTCATAAACACAACACGCGGCAGTTTCTTTGTCAGAAATTAATACATCTTTCTACGAACTATTACATATAACCACGAGCATTTTTATCTTCTTGAACACATTGCATTGCATGAACTTGGATAACCACATGGATATTTTTAAGGCGTTCATTCAGTACGCATCTGCAGCAGAATCTAAAGGCGGTTATTTTTTCTGCCATAACCAATCACGACGTAAAATTTCTTAAGAGTAAACCTTTAATAATCGAATCCTTAAGGTTGTCTTTCCACATGTTTCCAGTACTTCCGAGAATTTGTAAATGATCGTACATAGAATTTTAAGTACCTGAAGCAGCATCTTCGTCCTCACTAGATGTAAATACAGATGCTATTTTGTTAGACTCAGCATTATCAGAATCAGAATCAGAGTTCAGTCGAATCCGCTTTCGTGATTTCTGCTGACTTTTTCCACCTGCACAAGTTTCGTAATAATTCAGCAAATATCAGGAATCAACGTTAATATTTTACAGAACATCCAATGAAGACAACCCATTAAAGCTTATACCTTGTTGATGTTTCTTCCCCGCACTAGTCGTGTTTCCATTTTTACTACCACCAGTTACAGGCGTCTTCTCGGTTTTAACACTCGGTTTCATTTTGCTCATACTTGATTGAATTGAACTTTGATTAGGAGTCTTCTTTGTTACACTTTTGCTTCCAGAAGATCCATGTGCCTGAGACTGGGTCCCAAAGAAGTTTTTGCTCTTGCTCTGATTTTGGACTTTAACTGGAGGTTTTTTACTTGCCTCTGGTTCAGGCTCCTTGGATTCAGTCCTAGCCTCCTCCTTCACTTTCGGTGGCGGTGGATCAGAGGCAGTTGTAACGGTCACTTTAGCATTGTTCGGCTTCAGATCATTATTGCAAGTGAACGGTCCAAAGCTGAAAGCAGTACGAATGATAAAAAAAACCTCAGAATATATACAACCGTGCAATCCACAAAGATTTTATTGCCTCAGCACTTACTCCGATGGTGTTTGTTCGTTAATCTCCACAGGCTTCTTAACAATAGACTGCAGAGACGCATAGTCTTCAATCGGAAACGAACTAACACAATACACATGGACAGATAGGAGTTTGCTGAATTTATCCTTGATGGCGTCAAAATCGGAGTCCTTGCATAACAGAATGATATGCTTCTCAATAAGACCATCATCCCCTGGACTGTCATCGCTATCCTGAGACCCTACCCCTTTACTAGTCAACCCAGAGACGTACAACAAAGAGTAGATTTTCTTCCCAGCTTTCTTCTCTCTCTCCCGGAATGTGTACAGCATTCTAAAAACAGACAAAGGCAAAACCCTTACCAAAACCATTCTTCCCATACCTAATCCAAATAAAAACAGTCATATCCGACGTCCTCAAAGGAATATTCCCAGAAGAATATCCCAACATCAACATCCTCGGTCATGCTCATCCACTTACTGTTTCGCCAAGTTCACATGTACCCCCAGGTAGACGCTGAGGAACTTGTACGTCACCTGCAAGTAACATCCAAACCCATCACAATAAATCTTAAGCTTTACACGTTCAACGTTTAGAGTTCCTTATAAAATATCCAAAACGTCCGTACAAAATTCAAGCTTACCACTTTCTTATCATCATACACAAATTCCTTCAAATTGTCCAAATACAAATCGTCCGTTTTTATCATTTTTGTTTTAAAAAATTATTTCCAAAAATTCCCAATCAATAAACACTGTATGAACTCAAATTGTGGATCCTTTCCAGGCAATCTTGCCACCCCACACAAACGTCCCTTATTTCACACTCGAGTCATTAATTCCGACACAATGTTCACACTTAAATTATTTCTTCACCATCCTTGTCGTTTTTGCCCCGTAGAATGACAACTAACAATTTACCAGGAAAAATAATTTTATTATAGCTGTCGTTACAAATTAAAAAAACGATACTCGCACTCAACAAAAGACAAAATTACAGGTGAATCACAAATCCCGGAACAGACAATGGACATAAATTTTAAGCCTCAAAACTCACAGCTTCAAATCAGAGGCACGGGACGAGCCACACATCTGAAGAGCTAAAACTTTTATTATTACAGAATCGTAGCAGTAAATTGCATGCCTGATCCTATTATCATCCTCAGTTCCTCAGTCCGCAGTTCCACACACAGGAGCCTAAGCGCGCCTTGCACTCTGATTGGTCAGAGGAAGTGGCGCTTATTATTTGAAATCAATTCACAAATCAAAACATGATTTAAAAAGTAAAGCACCACTAACTTTAAAAGAAGTTTGAAGTTGAGAGTAATTAACTGAAAGTAATTGTCAAAATTTAGAGGACTAGTAAACGTTACATATTCAAAATAGTGGAGGTGCATGTGTAAGCACAAATTGAAATTACAGTATTAGATAGAAAGTCAGTCAGCGTTCAGTTGTTTGCGTAGTGAGGATTTAGCAATTTATTACTTATTAAGAATATTGGAAATTGGAATTAGTGGATGGAAATTGTGACTTGGGATTAAGGAGGATTTATTACTTGGAAGATGAGTTTGGCACAAGGAGACGAAGCCGTTCAAGCAACGAATGATGATGCTGCTAATTGCAAGAGATCCGCGGTCCACTTGGGCTACTGGTCCGACCCGTACTTGTCGTACTTTGTGAGAGGACCGATTGTGAAGAAGGCTCCGGAAATTAACAGGGGCTACTTTGCCCGGACCTATGGAGTGTATAAATTAGTTCTGAATGCACTGAATACTCTGGGGGAAATTGATGGTTCCTTGGAGCCGGCCAGTGTGCAATTAATTAATTTAGGCTGTGGCTTCGATACCCTGTACTGGAGGTTAAATGAGGAGCGGAACAAGTTTTCGAATAGAGTCAAGATCAAGGCTTTTGTGGATGTGGACTTCCCGTCGACAACCCTCAAGAAAGTTCATTATGTGAAGAATACGAAGGAACTTCTGTCGGGAATCGCCAATGAAGGTGAATGGAACTGTGGAAACAAATTTAAATTTGTGAGGTATTTAATGGATTTTATTTTGAGGATTTTTGATGGAAGTGTTTTGATTGGGTTTTTAGACGGGGACATTGTACGAAGTCAGTCGGAGTTGCATGCCTTCGATTATCACATCATCGGGCTGGACTTGAGGGATGTGACCCAGGTGAAGAAGTTAATTGCTTTTAGTGTAAATGTGTGATGTTGTTACTTGAGGGAGAAACTCGACATTTTGTCCTTACCATGTATTAGTGAAACTTTGGATTTATGAACCGAAATCCCGATTCTCAATGTTTTTTTTTTGATGTGTTGTAGTGTTAGTTGGAATGAAAATTGTATTATAAAATGTCAGTTCATCTTTTCTGCCGGAAAGATTGTATCTGGAGGTGTATCAAATAGATAGAAAAGTTAAAAGTCCAAACCCTGTTGGATGTTGGAGTGGCTTCAAGATGTTATATGTGATATTAGCGGCGAGCACAGGCTCTGTGAAGCAGAGGCGTACCTTGGTGAGGAAGGCAGGGCAGGGATGTTATCCGAATTCGTAGAACTTCTAACTAGATTCATTCATGTCTTGTTTGGCAAGCGCAACTAACACACAGCCTAAGTACAACTAACTTTTAGTGACTGATGTGTTGCATTTCTAAATTCCTGATAACTAATTTAATGGGGTTGCTAATTTAATATAATGGATTCCTAATACAACTCTTTAAAATCTACTTATAGAGCTGATTTTTTGCTAAGAACTTGTTTTGTACTTACAGCTGGAAACCAAATTGGCAAGCTGTGGCATCCGGTATGATGTGCCCACTATATTTGTCTCCGAATGCGTACTGGTTTATTTGGAGTCAAAATCTTCGGAATCGTTATTGTCGTGGCTGAGTCAAAAGTTTAATACGGCGGTCTTCATTAACTATGAGCAGGTTGGTTAATAGGGCTATCAAAATTGCATTTTCGTATTCCGTAAAATGGGGTATCTATAATGTTCCAATCAATTTTGCAGATAAATATGACGGACAACTTCGCAAATGTAATGCTGAAAAATTTAGTCTTGCGTGGATGTCATTTGTCTGGAGTTGATCATTGCAAAACTATCGAGTCGCAAGTCAACAGGTATTAAATTCGTCTGAGTGGTTGTGATTAATTACATGTATTACTCTTATTCCAGCACCTAAAGTTGGTAGATATTTTTTAAAGAAATTAATTATTCACTACTATAGATTTGTCGAGACTGGTTGGACCGGCGCGTATGGTTGGACAATGAATGAAGTTTATGCAGCGATTCCAACTTCAGAAATTCATAGAATAGAAAGAATCGAAATGCTAGACGAGCAAGAATTACTGAGGCAACTTTTTGATCATTACTGTATCACTGTAGCTTACAAAGGTGATCATAGCCTAAGAGAAATTGGGTTTTGATTCGCACTCGTGTGACTACGGAAGTGTCCTGTTATGTTAAGCCGCATCTTGGTCACATTGTCTTAAATAATTAGTTAAATACAAGATCCAAATGAGGCACCAGCATATAATAACATAATTTATTAAAATTCAAGGCTACTGGAAAATACCGAGGCCATACATTTCAAAATTAACACACTTGCTATTGGAAAGCTTCCTGATTGGGGAGTTTTAACCAATTATTTCAATGATATTATGTTTTACGTAATCATTCGTTAGAAACACTCATAAGTGTGTCTATCAGTAAATTTCGGAAATTAATAAAAGGAATGATTCAGCTGGAGATGGACTAGGGATTATAGCTAGATTGTGGAGATTTTTTCGTATTAGCATTTAATTACTATGTACTGTGACTGTGAGTACATCTGTTCGTACACAATGACGTTAAAATTTCTTGAAATGAAATATAATACGGGATGGTTTGAAATAAAAGCAGGTTATTTGTTATTTTATTTATTGTTACTTATTGGTGCGAAACGTTCAGCTCTCATTTACAGGAAATGTTAAAGTACGTGGTGCTCACTAAAATAGTAATTATTTATCGTATACATACTCATTGCACTTCCTTAAATCTAGTCATCAAAGTATCATTCCTTAAAACGCAGCTTATAGGTAAAATTTGTGGTTTTATTATCAGCTTTCTAACCAAACTTTTAAATACTGACGCAGATAGCCATACGGTATTCAACCATTTATATCCTGAACATTTGGCTTGACTGTGTGACGGTGATGAGGGTGGTAATTACTGGTAGGAATCACATCTGAACCGTGAATGAGAATCAGCATGTACTCCTTTTCTAGAAGTCAATAAATTAAATTATTTTTGTTTCTTCAAAATTAATAATACCGAAATCTATTTTGATGAATCGTTTTTGAATTCACTCTTGATATATCCTAATTCATGACAATTACTACGTAAATTTTTACCGACCTTTGTAAAGTACAATTTCTTGTTTCCGGGATTGGATTCTTAAAAGACGAAGGTTGTCTTTAGGATTGATATCCCGAATTAAAGCAGTTGTCATACATTCCAAAGCTTTGATTCCCTCTAAGTACTGTAATCCCAATGTTTTGTCCATTGCGATCTTGATGGCACGTCCTAATGAATTTTTTAAATTTAACCTTTACAAGATTATTTTTCAAAACTATATTCTGTTCCCTTATTGCGAGAAAAAATATTACACCGCTTATAAGAGATTCTTTAAAACAAGGTAAGGATTATCGTTGACCTTGACGGTTGGTTACAATGACGCCAACTACCCCTTTGTTGGTTTGCAGGCGACGAACCATTTCGTCAAACGTTTGTGCATCCTGCAATAATTATTTATTTATTATTGTAACTCTATAATTCCTTTGATTTTCCGTACTACATAACAAGTTCGAAGCACATACCATTTTCCCTCCGACTCTCACAAATAATATTTCCAACTAGTCTTTTTCAGAATATGAAATATTTGATTTCGAATAACCCGTTAGCCCACTCAAAGGTTGAAATGGTTTGTTCCCACAAACAAGTAACAACTCAGCCGGACAAGAAAACAATGCAATGCACGTAGATCTGTGTATGAAACGTTGTGACCTTTCGCCTTCTTATAGTTAGCATAAGAAAAAGCACTCCACAGATACTTGGATATCTTCCTTACTCTCTCAAAAAGGTTATGAGAGCACTACAACAAACAGCAGATGTATCGATAACCCGTTATAAGGATACAACATATATTTCTTGTTGATTCGATAAAATTATCCAAGTTGCCACAGTAACCCTGAAAAGTGACATTTTTGAAACGCATACTACAGTAAACTGGTCAAGTAGTGTGTTGTAAAGCATTCAATTTTATTGTATCACATATTCCCAATTCCCAATCCCAACATTCACTTCGAAAAGTTTTACTTTGCCTGAATTATTTATTTCAGTAATTGATTTATAGCCGAATTATGGTAACATAGATAACAATAATTCCAAAGCGATAATACAGGAAAAAAATCATTCAAATAATGTCTCTTGTTATATTTAAAATCGAAACAATAATATACATAACTTTTTTTTTTTAATGTTTCTATTGGAAAGGAAAAAACTGGAAGCAACACCGAAAGAGGAACATTGTTCGTACATACAATAAACTGGTTTAAAAAATAAAATAATAGCTAAAAAAGAGAAGTTGCTTTTGTGCCCTCAAAAGTTGAAAACAAGTTTTCTGGTAGATGCAGTCAGAATAAATCCCACTAATTTATTGAAAATGGTGAAACCTCTTGAAATAACGAAAAGCAACGCCACGATGGATAATTTCTCCCTTAAGTATATACTCTTTCAATAGTATTAATAATTAACAATTTCAGACTTACATCTCAAAATTGATAAATTCAGTACTCATTGCAAACCAGCTTTTTCACATCTATTTCTGCATCAGTGACAATAATGTCGTGGAGTTGCTTTTCGTCATTTCAAGAGTTTTCACCATGTTCAATAAACTAGTGGGATTTATTCTGACTGCATCTACCAGAAAACTTGTTTTCAACTTTTGAGGGCGCAAAAGCAACCTCTTTTTAAGCTCTTATTATTATTTTATTATTTATTTTATTATTATTATTTTATTTCGACCTTTTGGTCTTGTAAAACTATTGCTTAGCCTAGTAGAAAGATTTCAGACAATAATTATTTTTGCCAGTAAAGTACATGCACGTAATTGTTGGCTAATTTTTGGAGATTTTGCTTACGTGGAACATTCAAACTTGGCTGACAAAAATTGATTATTTACTTCATTTTTAACCACGAAAGATCTAAAACTTTTTGAACCATCCAGAGCGCTATAAATTCACGATAGCTGCATCATTTTAATTAATGTCGGAAATGTGTTAATGGACCGCAAAGTTAATCTTATGCTGTAAGTACTTACTCTCTTACCCAGTTAGAATTTAATTGTGGAGGCTAAAAGTTAATGAGTGATCATATATTAGTCACACTGTACTAAATATTCAAAGGTGTACACAAAAATTGTTAACTTATTCGAATTAACCGTTCAAATTCCAAGATGCAAGATTTGGTGACTTGTTTAGCATTGCGGTATTTAAAATATTATTTAAGTTGATTTCTTCAAATAAATTTACAGATAGACGACGAATTTATTAAAATGCTTTGCATGCTGAGATTTTGCTGCTGTGGGAATAACAAGCATAAGAATCATTCTTGCCGGTCTAAAGAATTAGTGCAGAAGTTAAGGAAGCATGAAAATCAGTTCATAAATATGGCGGATTTTACGTACAAAATATGGTCCTGGTTAAGTATCCTAGTTATGAAATGCGTCTCACAATAAAATTTCATTCAAAATTCTGATTAGTGGAACACCCTGAAATATTTTCCAATGTTAAATGAACGATCACCATGCAACTTAAATTCGCCATTTGCCTCCAATTTTTGTTTATTTTTCCGAAGGGCTCTACGACTTTAAGTGTTACAGAAACAAAAATTCATGGAGATTAGCGATGATCTCCAATTAACTTCAAGCTTTTGATGGTAGAATTGCATCAAGCTGTTCAGGAGATATCCAGGAAAGCCATTTTTGAGGTACGGGTGAAAGCATAGAGGTTGCTTTTTAGGGATTCTGGGCAGACCTGGGTGCGTAACCTTTAAAAGCAACTTCTCAAAATCAAAAATGAAGATCGTTTTAACAGGTGCTCTAAAAAGTAAAAAACGTAGAAATAATTAATAGTTATAAATTATACTCATTTAAAGACGCGAAGTGAAATATGTATAATATATTAGATCATGGTAGAGATTCACTTTGTAACACATTGATTATATTTTATTCGAGCAACGTTTCGAGCTTTGACTCTTCGTTAGGCAAATGATATACTAGTAGCAGTAGCATTCAATTATTGCATACTAGCAATCAAGTCATCCGCCGATGCGGATAGGATGGCTGGCAACAATGAATTTTAAGTTTAACAATAATTTAAATGCAACAACAATGTTTTATATACAAATACCCTAGAAGTTTTATTTTTTTGTAGTAATTACAGAGAATTATTAAATAAAATACCAAAACAGGTAAATAATCTTAACATAAAATGGGTTTAGTTATGCAATTTGCCCCTTCTCTAGCCTAGTTAACCGGATATTCAATAACACATAACATCATTTCGTATTTGTAGTAACTTCAATGCTGTTGTGTTACAATGAACAAAAGTCTTGTCGAAGCTGGCATTGAGGCCTATAACCCAACATCAAAAAAAATTAACTCATCCACAAAATGCTAGCACAAATTTGTGTAAATATCGGATCAGCTGATTTTTGTAAATTGCGATAGGATGCATGTAAGTCCGTTGACAAAAATAAATTTCAGAATTTTTAAATTAATCTGATGTTGCGGAGCATAAATATGTTTTTGAATAATTAAATGTCCTTGTGATAAGTAAAGGCTATACAGGGGGGGGTTTAAAACGGTAATAATTAAACTATTTAAGCTGATCCAATGCGTGCCAGTCAGCCTTGCTTTGAAATTCTCATTGTTAATATGCATTGTGCGGGACAACTTTGCTAAAATTATTAGAATTGATCACAAAATATTTGAATGAACGCTTTGATTCAAGGAAAAGACGCGTTTCGGCGTTATGTCGCTAGTATTTTTGGCAAGAAAGGCTGTAAATATTTCTTTCAGCGTTTCAGTCTTCCAAGATAATTTCAATATATTCATAACTGCGACATTTTCTCGCTAAAGTCAAACACCAGTAACGAATTATTTTTATAATCGGTTGGGTTAATTATTAGTATGGTTAAAAATTAACCAGTCCAGTACATGTACTCAAGTGTATGCTAGCTTTTGGAGATTTTGTTCACCTTGGCGTGAAATATTGGCTTACAAAAATTGTTCGAGTTTTGACCACGAACAGGTAAAATTTGTTGAACCATCAATGCATGGCAGCTACATTATTTTATTATTAAATTATTAGAATTGATCACAAAATATTTGATTGAACGCTTTTATTCTAGGAAAAGACGCGTTTCAACCAGTGCTCTCATTTAGACACCCTTACTTACTCTTTACTCATAATTTTGTCTCTCATGATGTCCAGTAATTACTTTTTACTTACTCAGGGGCTTCATGGTGGCTATCTTACTTACTCATTACTCCCTCAAAATTTCGGGTCGCAGTGTAATACTTACTCTTTACTTATACTTATTCGCAAAAATAAGCTGATATTACTTACTCTTTACTTACTTTTGCCTGCATAGTACTCAAGTAATACTTACTCATTTTCAAATATAATTCACATCACTCCCATCTTTGGTAGTGTAGTCAACGACTCAAGTTTAACGAGTTGCATCGTCGCAAGTATTTAAAGGCATTGTTTGCCTATGGCCTGTGTTATCTGACTCCATAAGTCATATATAAGTCATGGACATTGTCGGAGAACATTTTTTCTATGGTAGTTACTCCAGTAAAGAAGAGTTTACTTACTCAATACTTACTTTTTGATACTTTGCATTTCGTCTTACTTACTCATTACTTACATTACACCGGGGAATGAGTGTTCGTACTTACTCTTTACTTACTTAAACATCAACCTTTTTAAAATTACTTACTCATTACTTACTCATACTCGCAGATGTAAGTACGAGTAAGTACAATAGTCACTTACTCACTTTATGAAAAATTCGAGTAATGAGTAAAATTGAGAGCACTGGTTTCAACATTACATTTTCTTTGTCATCATCAACATATATCTAACGTATGTTGACGGACAATTTACCAAAAGTTAGAATTTAATCGTGGTTAAAAGATTATGACTGATTATATTAGCCACACTGTACTAAATATTCGAAGGCGTACATAGTAAGCTAGTGGTAGTTGATTTAAAATAACCATAAATATTCCAAGATGCAGGATAGTAACTTTTGTTTAGCATTGTGGTATTTCATTTGATTTAATTTAGTGCAATCTGAAATGGAATAAGTATTTTTTGTTGACTTAGACAGGATGTAATAACACTTGGATACTATAGGTAGAGTAAATAAATGCTTTAAAATAAAAATCAACGCATTTTTTTCTGAATGAAAGAAAAAATGAACCGCTGTTGTTGCGGCGTAAGGGATCAACGGAATCCCCCTTTGATGCTCAACATCAATTGTTGATTGTGGCAGTGGCGGCGGAGTTCGTGACTCGAGACTGGAGTTACTCAATAACAATTCAGGTAAGGAACAACTGTATTTAATTAATATTTATCAAAGAACAATTAAATCGTACAATCATATAATAGCGAAAATGTCTGACTCGTAGGATAAAACTAGTCTTAAGAGATGCTTCCGATGACTATCTCAGTTCAACTCAGGAAAAGCTCTGGTCATTATTAGTGTGGCATATAAAAGTGCTGAAACTAAATATAAAATAAAAGAATAATTTAACAATGTTTTATTGATTTTAGTTGCTGGTCGTCTCCATGGTACTCGGCGGTTACAGCTATGTTCAACATGTCATGTACATCAGTGAGGACTGGCACCATCAAGACAATCAGTTTCAAATTACTATAAAGGATTACAATCAATAACAATTCAAAAATTGAAAATAATAATTTTTCAATTAGCTAAAATTATTATTACTCGTTTTTTGTAAATATGAAAATAGTTAAGTCATTAAAAAATTTATCAAATTTTATTTAATAAATTTAATAAATAGGTACTCGAGTTTTCATTATGCTTCATTTAAATTGTAGATAAAATTTACTCGGGAAATCATCTTGTGCTACTCGGAAATCCGTTATATTATAAAAAATATATATTACTTCATAATACCATAAATAAAGATCTCCGAACCGAAACCTATTTGGTACTATAAATGTGTATCCAAATCTTGCTATAACTGATAGGTAGCAAAAATGCATATCACTAATGCCTACGTTTGTCCAGTATTTTACGTTTCCATCATTATTAATACGATACGTGTACACATACAGCAATTAATTACAGAGGAGCAGGCACTCCTAAATAAGGGGGACAAGAGAGACACTGTCCATCCAAAAAAGTCAGGGAGTGACATAAAGTGAAAGTAAAATTCCGACATGTCGGGAGATATTAGCCGACATCCTGTATACTAATTTGAAATAGATTGTCTTGATGATGATGATGATTAGCGTTCAAATTTCAATGCAATGGTAGTTGTATATTTATTTCATCTTTTTATTGAATTATTAGTAAAAAATACGAAACTTCAAGCATTTGCAATACAATCGTCAGGACAAGACAATAATAATAAATACAAGCCACAAACACAATCCTAATAACAAGACAATAATAATTAATGCAAACCACAAATACAAACCACAAATACAATCATAATAGCAAGACAATAATAATAAATACAAACCATAAATACAATCCTAATAGCAAGGCAATAATAATAAATACAAGCCACAAACACAATCTTAATAAAAAGACAATAACAATAATAATAAATACAAGCCACAAACACAATCTTAATAAAAAGACAATAACAATAATAATAAATACAAGCCACAAACACAATCTTAATAAAAAGACAATAACAATAATAATAAATACAAGCCACAAACACAATCTTAATAAAAAGACAATAACAATAATAATAAATACAAGCCACAAACACAATCTTAATAAAAAGACAATAACAATAATAATAAATACAAGCCACAAACACAATCTTAATAAAAAGACAATAACAATAATTACAAACCACAAACACAATCCTAATAACAAGACAATATTAATAAATAAAAAACGCAAACACAATATTTCAATAAAATTGATTTTGCTAATTTAGTGTAATAACAGTTGTTAATTTGACTTTCGAGACTGCAATTCATTATTCTAAATTTGTGTACATTTTACAGGCTTTCTAACGGAAGTCTGAACATTCATAACTTAATTCATAATTATGACCTAAAATTTGAGCATGAATAGGAACTTCGTCAATTGTCATGGGAATGACGATTTGAGCACCTATGTTCCAATGAGTTCGGCTTAAGTTAAACACGATGAACGGGGCTGGAGGATTAGCGTAGCGAAGATCTAATGACTGATTACACTGCCGGCTGTTGTACTCCCGGAAAAAATTTCGGCTATTCATACGCTCCAAATAAATGCCCACGTTTGCGAACAATGCCATGATTGGACAAAGAATGAAAATTCGAGAGGTATTTCGGTGAATTGCTTTTCCATTATCATTCCGTTTCGTTAAAAATGTTACTACCTGAATATTTCTTCAACATCACAGATGGAACAATGGCGATAGTCTCCATAGTTGGCAGATAGAAAACCCAATGATTATTTAGCGAAGGTAAATTTGCCACATTCTAAATTGTTTACCTCCAGTTTCGGAAGAAGTTTGTAGTTGGCTAATTGCAACAACCAAACTACCTTGGCAGGGTTCGTTCTTCTGGCAAGAAGTGCTTCCATGCCATTTTGCAAACTAATGTGCTCAGAAGAATGACCGTTTATAACATCTTTTGCAGACGATTCGTAAAAGACAAGTACGAACAAACTATTATCAAACGAGCAAGTGTTGGTAAAAAGAAAGTCTGCAGTATCTTCTGCATACGTTTCACATCTGTAGTTTATTAGATATTTTGTAATCAAACAATGAAGTTAGAGTTACAATCATAGGCTTTAGTGTTATTAAAAATGGTGATTTACCATGATGAAGCAAAGCTTCTAGGAGCTACTTGTTTTACGGGTTTACTCCATTCCTCATTGTACAGAAAAGATACGTTCCAACCCAACCTGACTTTTAAGCTGGACCTCGAAACGATTGCAACGACCTGAACAAACATGTTGTCAAAGTTTGCCCGAATGGTTTTTGTAGACCAGAATTTTGGGACATTAGCCAGCGGATTACCTTTAATCACATATATCGGGTCTTCGACGTATCTGCTGACCTTTAATTTTCCTCCGTTACACTTTTCATGATTTTTAATTATATTGTTCCCTATTTCTACCGGTGATTTATCATCTTTTCCATCTCATCTTTGCGAACATCAAACATTACATGGGTCAACAAAGGTGTAAGGAAGGATGAGCTGCATCATGTATTATGAACCTAAGATAAAATGTCCTCGAAAAACTTTCCAAAAGATGTACCTGATGCGATTGTAGAAGATACCAGTTTTCGAGTCAAATATTCCTCGAAAGCAATGGGATGATCTAAAAAACAATAAGACACTGTTGAAGACAATTATGTTGGTAGAACGTAAAATAATTATACAAACCCAACAACTGCGTAGCTACTGGGATCTGAAGTTGCAACAGACTGAATGTAGTCTTGAATGTTCAATGTAAACTTTGGTGTACAACAATTTGAAATAATTTGGAAACGTAGTAAGTAATTTTGTTTCCATGTAAATACTTTCTAGTTACTTTATCTAATAAAGTTATTCGTGATGAATCATTTCCGTAGTACTTAACTAACCGGCCGTACAATGTCCTGCTGTTGTGCGTACGACAAACATGTAAGTTTATTTCCGATGGTTGTCGAATTTTGAAAATTTCCTCCCAGCACATGTTTAAATATAACTTGATAGTTCAGACCCTTCAACCATCTACAACAGCAAGAGAACAAAAAGTTCAACAAGCAAATTAAAATATTTAGAAATTGATTAAATTGTTTCTGCGCTTTTATTAATTTAATACTTTAAATATATTTAAATATTTTTTTTTCTTTTAATATATTTAAATAATGCTAACAAGATCAAGATTTGCAATCAATGTGTACAATCGAAGAGAAGAAAATCGTAGGCAATGCAAAATGAGCAAAACAAATGACTGTTTTACTGACTCAACTGGCGTTTAGAAATGTAACGACAGGTGCGAGCAGTGACATGTCAAAACAATACTCCCCGCTCGCAATCACAAAATATCATAGAACATTCTGCACAAGTGTGGATAATTGAGTTAATCCATAGTACCAAATGAATCAATAACGCTGATTGTGAGTAATAATAGGGTAGTCGTTGGATTGGGATTGGATACTGTGCTCCTTTAGCCATGTACAGTGCAAATCAGATTTGCATTTGAGTCGGAGATATTTTGACTGCTACAGTGCTACTACATCCTATCAAGTCAATAAAAAATAATGTAATCTGCTTTTGCACTCTCAAAAGTTACCGCAATGTTAAACAAAAGTAACCAACAAAGTTATTACTTTACATCTTGGAATTTGTATGGTTAATTTGAATCAACTGCCACGAGATTATTGTGTACGCCTTTGAATATTTAGTATGGTAAATTTGAATAAACTGCCACTAGATTATTGTGTACGCCTTTGAATATTTAGTAGTGTGGCTAATGCGATCAGTCGTCATATTTTAACCACCACGATTAAATTATGACTTTGGGTATATTGTCCGTCGACATGTCGGACATCGGACATATGTTGATGATGAAAAATGTAATGTTCAAACGCTTCCTTTCCAAGAATCAAAGAGTTCATTCAAATATTTTGAGACCAATTCTAATAATTTAATAATGTAGCTGTCATGCATTGATAGCGTTCTAGATGGTTCAAAAAATTTGACACTCTCGTGGTAAAAAATCGACCGAATAATTAATTATTAAGTTTTAATGTTTCAAGTCGAGGTAAACAGAATCTCCAAAAGTAGTCTACACTTACGTGCATGTTCTTGACTGGCTAATTTAACCATAATAATAATTAAAATAATGTAGCTGCCATGCATTGATGGTTCAACAAATTTGACCCTTTCGTGGTCAAAAGTCGACCAAATAATTAATTATTAAGTTTTAATATTTCACGTCAAGGTGAACAAAATCTCCAAAAATTAGCCTACACTTGCGTACATGTACTTGACTGGTTAATTTAACCATACTAATAATTAACCCAACCGATTATAAAAATAATTTGTTACTAGTGTTTGACTTTAGAGAGAAAATGTAGCAGTTATGAATATATTGAAATTACCTTGGAAGACTGAAACGCTGAAAGAAATATTTACAGGGTTTGTTTTTTTTTGAAAGTGGACAGTGCAAGGTTGAATATTTTTTTAATATAAAGTACATGTAATGTACATACACATATTTCGAATATCGTGGTCAACCCTCACACCAATTTTGACTGGTGTAGGACCAATCATATACAAAATATTACAAGAAATAAGGGACTATTTTGCGTGACGGAAGAACGAACACGGAGCTGCGCCATGCGGTTGTTTGTGTAAGGGCTGCATACTCATTACGCTGCATGACAGCGCGCCTCTCACCTCCACAAGACAATCTTGCGTGCGTACGTGTAAATACAAGTGCATGGCCCCTTATGCGTATATGTATATGAATTACCCGTTTCGGTTTTTCACAATTTTGAAGACGGGCCCACTGTAATGTGACACATTTTTTAAATTCAAATTGTGGTAACAATGCAGTCTTGTCGCTTAAGCTTATAAAAATGATCACATTAGAGTGGGCCCATAGTGAAAAAAGAATATAGACATAGGTAATCACTCTCTACTAAGTTGAAAGAGTGGGCCGTCTTCGTCTTCGTCTACGTCTTGGTGTAATACGAGTTTGAGATTCAAATTTCCGCGCACTCTTTTTTATTGGCTGAGCCTATAATAACTGGCTGAATAAATTATTAAATTATTTTTTTTAAATTAAAAAAATATTAAAGTATTATACAGTAGCAAGGGCGGCAACATTGCCACGGGCAGCCGTCTACCACCATACCATCAAGACGACCCACTCTTTCAAATTAGAGAGAATTATTTTAAAAAATTATTAAAGCAAAATTAAATTAAAAAATCATTTTACCGTAATGTTAGTCTACACTTTTACTAGGGTTGTGCTATTAGCTATTATTATGCTATTGCATACAACTATTTACTGTTTTCCCTATTTACATTTGCCTCGCTGAGCCAGCAATTGCTGGCTGTGCAGTGCTCGTCTTTTATACTAATCTGAAAGTGATTGTTTTGATGATGATGATGATGATAGTGCCAGTCGTCACTTATGTACATGACATGTTGAAGCATAGCGGTTCATCGTTTTTCTTTTATTCATGAAAAAACACTTTAATTTTTATATTAAAGCATTTTTTGCGCGAATAAAAGAATAGATAATTCCAAAACATTTAAAACATAATTAAAGAATAATTATTATTCTTTAAAAAAAAATTTTTGTTTACTTGGACAGGCTAAAGTTATAGTAATCAAGTGCTACTACATCCTGGCCAAGTCAACAAAAAATAATTTCATCTTGGATTACAAAAAATGACATGAAATGAGAAATGAAATACCACAATGCTAAACAAAGGCTACCAACAAAGTTGCTATCTAGCATCTTCGAATTTTTATGGTTAATATAAATCAACTACCACTAGCTTATTATGTATACGCCTGCGAATATTTAGTACAGGTTGGCTAATATGATATTATGAGTAGGACAACAATAACCAATTAATGCCAAAAGTCAATAACTACTTCATAGATTCCAATGCCAGCCAATACTTCCGTAATAACGAAATATTAAATAATCAATAAATAAAATAAGATTGCCAGTCAGGGAAGTCCTGAGGTATGCCAAAATAGTCGAAAGGACGGAAGACTCCAGTCTGGTAACAATAATATTATTAGCGCTTTATTAAATAGGATCTATCTGATACTACTTCTATTCCAGGTCTTTACAGTGGGGAGCTCCAGATCACTCTGAGGCTCTCCTCAGACTTATCTCAGAGGAAGACAGGAGAATGTCTCACGTTTAAATATTTAAATTATCTGCCTTAGATTCGCTAAGGCAGATTAGGTATTTACATAGCAAGGATACCTTCTCGTTACAATAGTCAAATAAATAGAAAGGCCTTCCCATGGAATCTGAGGACTTTTTTTATTTTTTTGTACCCTGGCCGGACCAGAGTTGACCCCCTTCAATTCACATAGGTTTACAATTTTTTAAATTTAACTTAACTTTGCAAGGAAAGTAATGGAAACAAAAATTATGTATAAAACCATTAATAAGCGATGAAGTTGGTTTCTGTCACAGATTTTACCCAATCGAAGCGGATTAGATGTTTAAAGGATCCGTTGCATTTATTTAAACAAGGAACAGCCAGCCTTATATGTAAAAGTGGCCTAATTATATATTAAGTTTAATATTTTTTATGATTTACAAACCTATGCTATCCCAGTTTTCCCACCCACCTTGGTGGATGGCTTGCATGCTAGTTATACATAATATACCAAAAACCCAAAACGAAGAATATACCAAATGCTAGTTTTTCACTTTTTCCAGTCGTAAAAGCATCTTCGTTTTGGTTTTTTTAAAACCTCATTTTTTTATTACTTAACTTAGCTGGTAACTTTTGTTTAAAATTGCAGCATTTTTTCATTATATTTTTTGTAATCTAAAATAGAATTATTTTTTGTAATCTAAAATAGAATTATTTTTTGTTCACTTGGACATGATGTAGTAGCACTTGGTTAATAAAACTTAAGCCTGCCCAAGTAAACCAAAAAAGAATGAAAGAATAATTGACCATTATTTTTTCTTTCATTCGCTTAAAAATGTTCTGAAATAAAAACGAAATTGTTTTTTTCATGAATGAAAGGAAGAAAAATGAGCCGTCATGCTTCAACATGTCATTTACATAAGTGAGAACTGGCACCATCATCGTTATCATCTGCAAGACAATATTACTTTCAAATTAGTATAAAGGATTGTATACAATTGCAAATGGAACATCTTATAACGTAACTTGATGAAAATTAAATCCACTCCCCTCCTAAGCATACTTCATTTAGTTTGTGAGTATCAATTACCACAAAAACAAATAAACAAACCTTATTTGTGGTCTGTAAAATATTCCATTGGCGAAGTCGATGGCTGTTTATGCTGGTATCCTTTATTATTATTGAGCTCCTTTTTTGAGCCGGTTTTAATTGCTGTGAGCTACTTGTAACCCAGCACGCAAAATACTAGACATCTCTAATACACATTCTCGACAAAGCTTGATACGGCATATACATATACCCATTTAAGGTAGGTTTTAAGTTTGTGCACGGGTACAAATCTTACAAGAATCTGCTGGTTCCAAGTTAAAATATGAAGACAGTCATGCCAAAATCAACAATGAGTGCCCTCGACAAAATTCCAAGATACACAAAATAGTTTAACATTATTAGGCCTATCTTCAGCGCGGAGTGCTCTTCCAATCAGAATGGCAGGCGTCGTGAATATGGAAGAGTTGGGAGCGTTGCTGCAAATGGGCATGCGAATTCTTCCTGCGCCCTTGTCATCTCCTGCCGGTGGAAGTATTGTAACGACGTTTATTTCCTGCAGTAGATTCTGGATGATGTTTTACGCCTTCTGGCTTCTCTTCATGGACATGTTCTTCACAATCTTCCCTACAACACTAATATTCATAAGTATCCTGACCCTTATTTTGCACTACACGCGCATCCCGACACCACCAAATCAATTTGTTCACGCTGTGTTTGGCATGGATCCGAATATTGCTATGAACAACCCGGCTGCTGACGACAACCGTAAAAGCTGGACCAGTGCAAGTACCATCGCTCGTCAACTCGCCAATCAAGTCATGGATTCTGCTATTAATTACGGACAATCTTCCACCAATCCAACGGTTATAGCGGGATTATCAGCCTTAAAAAATACAAGCGTTGGTAAATCCTCAGGAAAAGATGGATTTACCACCCCCACACCAGATCTAATTCTGGAACAAGGACTCATTTCATCCAAGAACGAAGCTCCACTTCCAGTTATAGGTCATCGGGGAGCAGGAGCGGACGTCCCTGAGAACTGCTTAGGAGCTCTGGAATACTGCAAAGAAAAGGGATGCGATTTTGTTTTTTTCGACGTCTCCCTCACAAAGGACAACGTCGGAGTGCTCTTTCGTGATGAAGATCTAGTTCGTATGGCGGGAATCAATAAGAAGCTCAAGCTTTTGACATGGGGGCAAGTTAAAAATGTGGATGTTTCTACATTACACAATCATAAAGATAAATTTAAAGGACAAAAAACTATTCCTTCACTAGAATCAGCACTGGATACCTGCATTGATCTGAACCTCAAGTTTTTTATAAATGTGGTCGACTCCAGCGACGAGGTTTTTCACTTATTTAGATTGAAGTAATTATTATAATTAGTAAACCTATTAGTATCATATTCGTGAATCAGACATTAACTGGTGATAGCACTGTTACTTCTAGATGATTGAAGTTGTTTGCAACGCTTACAAAACTCGAAAAGCATTGTACTCAATGGCCGCAGTCACTTCCTTCCACTGGAAAGTTATTTATGAGGTGAGCAAGGATGTTTACATATGTTATGACCAGCGGTACACAATTGGATGGCATTTTTTGCTATCGTTGGAAATGTTTGATGGCTTATTTACTTTTGTTAGATTACATGTGTGTAATTATTAAACACCAGTGTACTCTAATACACAGATTCGAAAGCGGGATCCCAAAATAATAGGTTGTCTGGCATTCCCATTGTCCCAGGAAAGTAAGTTTGGGAAATTAAATCTACTCTCAAAAGCTGGTAACCATCTTTTGCAGTCTTCGGGAGTCAGCTTTATAGAATGGTGGCATCAGTGCTACGATAATTTCCTGGATTGGTTCCTAGAGAACTTTCTCTGGTGGTACTTGGGTCTTACAGCAATTTTCATACACAAAGATGGCATTTCTAAGTAAACTCAATTTGAAAAAAGAACCAGTTCATTTAAATACAAGAAAGGCTTTGGACTGTGCAGTTATTGTTTAAATCCTGAGTTTTCAAGAAGTAGTTAAAGTTTGTTGTTTTCAGAAATGAGATCCGGGATTGGGGTTTGAGAGGGATTCGAGTGTTCCTATGGATGGTGGACAATAAGGAAGAAAAGTCGTACGTAAATAAGGCATTAAAAGTGGGCTACCTTACAGATACAATAGAAAATGATCCGGTGTTGATCTCTCGAAACGCAAACAAAGGTTCTTCTCCGAAAGGGAAAAATAAAAAAGGGCCCAACGTTTCTTTGGCAGAAACTGCACCATTGGAAGATTATTTAACAAGTGATGATTCCTTGCATTCAATAGTTCCTTCGCCACAGGAGAGTCAGATCCCAAATGCGTACCTTCAACAAATGTTAAATAGAGCTGCCGCGAAATTACATTAAAGAAGAGCATAGTGATGAGACTCCTGACAACGAATGTACATAAGGTTGACATGAGATTGGGATTAAAATAATTTATAAAAATAATTTGAGGTGGACTGGTATTCACAAAATATGATGATTTGCTTTGAAAATGAACAGCAAGTTGAATTCGAGCAACCGAAAAAACGCGATAAAATTAAAACACCACGATGAGTTTATATTGAAGAAACCAAGTGATAAACAATGTATGTACATTAAATGAAAAGATACGAATCTTTATGAAAACCAACTGCTGATTTTTCACGGTTCTTCAATCGAACGGATCATGTTTTCTTTCAGGCAATTGCATGGAATCATATATATGACATAAGTTTCGTTCTTAATGATCTCTCAACAAAACCCGAGGTATAAATATCTGTTAAGAGGTACATCAGCTCCAGGGTATGTTTATCAAACCCATCAGAAGCCAAAAGTTTGAAACAGAGCGTAATAGAAATTATACCGAATAAGGCATGCATACTATGTAATCATCAAGTCTCGATACAACATTTAATATTAGATTGTAACAAATTACAAAACCTAAGATTCAAGAAGTACAACATAAGGAAAGAACAACAATCCTCGGAAAGAAAACTGGAAAATCTGCTGTGAAGTTCGAGTCCAATTGTGCTAAGCAGTTTATATAATATGTGTCACATGCAATTTCAAATTTGAGTCTGAACTCAACTGTAACATAAGAGTAGCTTGGAATTCCTAGAACTTCAGTGGGTCTTGAAATTCAAGATTGTACTCAGTATAATTTGAAATTTCAGATTGTACTCAAATGTAACTTGAAATTTCAGTTTGTACTCAAATGTAACTTGAAATTTCAGTTTGTACTTAAATGTAACTTGAAAGTCGGCTTTGAATTCAAGCGTAACTCATGTTCAACTTGAGTTTCACAAGAAATTCAAGTTAGAATTTCAGTGTAACTTGAAACTAAAGTGCAGCTTGAAATTCGTGCTTGAACTCAAGTGTTACTTGAAATTTGACTTCAACTCAAGTTGAACTTGAAGTGAGTTTAACCTCAATTGAAACATGAAATTCAACTTGAACTTAAAAGTAACTCAAGTATAACATGAAATTTGATTTTGAACTCAAGCTTAGCTAAAGCACAACTTGTAATTTAAGTCTGAATTTTTGTGCAACTTAACACTCGACTCCAACTCAAGTGTAATTCGAAATTCGATTTGTAACTCATGTCCAACTTGAAATTTCAAATTGAACTTCTAAGTTGGAATTAGAGTTTGAACTCAAGTGTAGCTTAAGTTATCCTTGAAACGTCAGTTTGAACTCAAGTGGAACTTAAGTACATATTTAAAAAGTAATTCATGTATTTCGTTTATTATAAATTGTAGCTGAATCATTTTGCTTTTATAGGATGAATTGAACAATTTATACGCATTACTTTTAAATATGATAGACTAAATGGTATGGGGTATCAAGAAATAGTAGAAAGAGCTAATTATAATATCGACTGATCTACTTTCAGTCTAACAGCGTTCTTCTTAACAGTTAAAATCATCCAAAGGTATTGCTGCCACTCTAAACGATCTCACACACCAAACATATTATAAGTTAAACAAAAACAAAAAAGTGGCAAAATAAGCAGTGTAGTGTTCTTGACAGGAGGTTTTATTGTATCGTTGCTAATAACTGTCAATTTATACTTTCAAGGACTACTTTTTACACGAAGTTTTTCTTTAAAAAATCTGGAAAGACTTCCAAAATCATGTGGGAATTGAATAGTTTTAACCGTTGCCCTTTACGCGGGCTAGGATATAATTGTTTCTGGACACCCTGTATGTAGTTTTTAGTTTTAACGTGAAATAGTTGAATTGAGCATATAAATAGCATAAATGAGCATATTCTAACGTTGAACTAGAACAAATTAGAAAACTGGTAATTGAATTGAATTGAATGATTGAATTGTAATGAAAACTAATTTTGTGGAGATGGTTATGTAGCAATAACGAAACGTTTCACAAATTGGCTTTTTGCACACGTCACAATCATTTGTTAAACAAAGTAAACCCATCTTCATCAAAAATATCCCTATTCCTATGCAGTAGCTCTGGAAAGTTTTGGGGTAATACATTTATAATTACGCAAACTCACCAGCCAATATATTATCTAATCTGTACTGACATATATAAGCATGATGATTTCGTTGGTAGAATTAAGTATTTGCTTGCAATATTATTAGTGTAAAATGTTCTACCATTACTTCACCTGTAATTTGTAATTGATTTATTAAATTTAAAACTGTAGGCCGAGCTATGGCAACATAGATAGTCTTGCAGAAAATTTATTCGTATCTAGGTACATTTTAATAGGAATATGTACTCACTAGGAAGATTTGATGAGTGAAAACATGATGCAAATGACAAAACATACATGCAAACACTAGGATGTTTTTTATAATTCTATTGGCTTGAGCAGTATTTAAATAACGGGAGTACGATAATGAAATTATAGTATGCATTCAATCTGGAGTGAAATCATTTTCATAGTGAACGTAATTTACTAAATTACTCATGAATTCTGCAGATGCATATCTATTTCTCTTCGCACCACTCGTTCTCCTTTCGGATCTGTTCTTCTTCTGCTGGTGTGAAGTCGTTCTTTATGTTAAATAGCTTGCGAATCTCTTCCGGTGTCTTGCCTTTGATCATGTTGGCCACCGTTTTACAGGTTACATCCAGTAATCCCTTGATATCTAAGTAATTCGCAGCGAGAATTATATCAAATAATACCGCCTGATCCACTCGTAAGAATTCTTGATCCCATGCAGGAATGTCATCTGTCCTCTTTTCACGTGTATCATCCTCTTCTGGTGGTGGAGGATCATCCTAAAACAACGAATTTGAAATTTAGTTGAAGCCATTAAAAAATAAATGTTTGAAAAAAATTAGCAAATAACTTTCAGATTCCCTTACCTTGTGATGCGTACACCACTCAATCACCTTTCTCAAAATTGGACCCGTAACGTTGGGAAGTGGAATTACTTCTTCGGCGTCGTTATCCTGCACCCCCAGATCATCTAACATATTACGGATTGCGAATGACATTCGTGCGATCTCAACGTCAACGGGGAACACTTCCCCATCCACACTTTGTAGGCGTACAACCGGCATGATGGATCAGCTTCTCTTTATTTACGTGACTTTCTGTACTTGAACAACTAGGTACAAGCTCTCAGAGATGCTTAAGTACGGTGTTACCACCTTGGAAGCTTTGGGGAGAATGTTACTATAATAGTTTGAGAAGTAGCTGCCTCATTGGACGATCATAAATATTAGGGAATAAAGTGATCGCAGAAAACATAGTCGAAGTAGTCAATAATTTATACCGCGAAATATCAAGATCCATAGAAACAATCAATCTAGGTAACATAAAACGCATTATTTATTTTTGCATTTGTTTGCAAATCGCAAATGCGCACGGACCAACTAATAACACATAATAGTATTGTATTAATATTATAAACATAAGTAAGGTAGAGTCAATGCATGAGAACAAGTGTATTAGCAGATTTAGCATTAAATGGACAGGTACTTCCATTTACAGTTAAATCTATACGCATACTCCCACGCGCGGCCTCTATCTACTCAAGCAACAAAATGAAAAAATGACTTCAATTTTTGGAACGTTTGGGAAATACACATTTGTCAATGGAGCCTATAACATTAAAATATCGAGAATTCTAGGCTGCCCGAGTGCATAAAATTTATCAGGAAATCAGGAACCTTAATCCATTGTAATTTTTGATGCCAAGTATTGAAACTCCTTTCTATAAAATGCTTTCCTCCTAATTGTTTCAAGCGTACGCACGGCGAGTTTATGGTCAACATTTTTCCTGGAGAAATTCCAAAGGTTCACGGCAAGGTTCCACATTTGGTCAACATCTCCCCAAATTAGTATTTCGTTGAACAGATCTAAACTTAATTTAGCCTGAAATAAAAAACACATGACTTTATAGACGAAGATGGTTACGGTATTAGATTCAAAAATCAGGTAGAGACATTATGTACAAAATAAGCTGAGCGGATCTAACTTCCAATACAGAACACATACCTGCTTCTTTATTTGATTTTGTTCCCCATAAGTCTTTACTATGTTAAGAATCTCATTCAAAACTGAAGTCCCTGTAGCATCTAATTCATTAACAAACTTTTCTTCTCCTCCATAGAGTCCATCATTGGCATCAACTGCGACAAGAGTGTCATGTTAATGCACAGGATAGATATAACGTGAATTTGATTTTATGAACGCTATTCAACATTACCTCCACTAAAGTGATATGCGTATTTCTCTTGGGAATATGCTCCCACAAGAGATAAGGCCTGAACGTACACCGACGGGAATATCCACTCGATATTTATTAATGCTTTTAGCAAATACAGCATAGACTCCTTCGGGTGATCCGGAACCGCTAAAAATGTGCTCAGCTAAAAGAAAATTTTCATTTTATTCTCTTCGTATTACTAGCAATAACTTACCCACAAAATATATTCAATTACTAACGTACACTAACTAGCAAAACGTACTTAGTGTGAAACAAGGTATTATTGAGTTCCTCACCAAATTACTCATGTACTCCAAAAGAATCGTTTCGCCACAGTCAAAATCGGCAACGCTACTTTCGTGCAAGACTGTTACAATAGCTTTGAGACAAGATTCACCTAGAATTATTTAAAATCAATTAATTAACTACAAAAATGTATGACATAGCTACTGTTTATTATATTACAAATGTAAGTTCATACCCTGACTGACACACTGATTAGAATAGGCAACTTGGCTAGATAACAAGTACAACTGAAGTTGGGTAAAACTGTTCTCCAAAGAGGGAATAGTTATAAACGAGTACGCAACACAAGCTGACAAGAATGCCCGAGTTCGTTTGGTATGATGTCCATCAACCAACCTCCGAACTTTCATGCCCAACGAGCAAACGCACTAAAATCACAATTGTTTACATCACCGTGCTTAAAAACTTTAATCAATGTAAATGATTGTTAAATACACTCTAAATATTAAATCCTGAATTTTACCTGAACCAGTTGCACAAGTATAGCGTCAATATTAGAAAAAGCTCCTCTGGCTTCGTCATAAAATTGGAGCTGCTTTTCAAAATCTCTGCCAAAGTTGACTCTGAGAATGTAGCCATTTATTAAATTGCCTATTTGTTTCACCTCGTCCACGGGAGTTAAAGCACTTAAACAGAAAAGTAAATAAGAAGTTAGGTGTATGTAAAATATTTCACAGCAACAAAGATACGATCCGGCTAAGACCAGTAACAACGTTTGCCATCAATAATGTGATTAAAAACGTATATTTCTAATCAAACAATTTGCCAAAACGTTTTATACGTTTTAACGTCATTTAAGCTTCACAAAAAAATCGAAAGTTTAATAAAGGTATGACTGCAAGAATGTTTGACTGGGAAAAACTTGGCTGTTATTTTTGATTGGATGACATCTTGAAGACAATATTTTGAGAACTACGCTGAAATTATTTGGGGTAAAATCACTGGCGAAAAGTTAGAAGGTTTAGCCTGGAGCCGTCAACGATAGATTAAAAAAGTAAAACTCACTCCACAGAATCATGTACGATAGTTGCTAGATGCAATAAAGTGTTTACTACAATATTATTTCCAGCTGGTTCAGGATGTTTTGCATTGAAAGTGGAAATAACATTCTTCACAGTGTCAACGTTCAACATTGTAACCATTTTGATGAATTTGTCCTGAAAAAAGTTGTGAATGCAAGAATTCTTCATGATCAAACAATACAAAGAAAATATTTACATTGCTGGATAGATTAAATCCATAAGGAAGTTTATAAAACACACCATGTGCAAAAGCTGCGTAATATCATTCGAGTAGGTAAGTAATTTTTCAATAATGCTAGCAAGTTGACCATGTAGCTGATCTGCATCCCGGTACCTAACATGCTCCATTACATCTTCCAGGACGGAGCTTATAGTGTCACTCTAAAGAAGAAATAATTTTTTTTTAAATTATGCTAAATACAAAGTTATGAAAAGTACATACAGGCAAATGTATTAACGGTGACAAGAAATCATCATCTACCCCAAAATGCTTCACAGCAAACTCGACCCAAACTTGGCAACAAGATAAGTACTGATTGCGATCTTGAACACTTCGAACACTAGGCCATACTAAGTTCCAAATTTCTTTCGCTTGTTGATGAGCAGGATCGATTAGAATTAGGCAAAGTCCAAGATTGCGCAAAATGGCACCAAGATTATTTTCAAGAGTTAATATCATTTCAAGAATATGCAGACACTCTTCTCCAATAAAAGTTGGCGGGAATGTAGACAAGACGGAACTAATGAGTAGAGATTTCCAGCTAAAGAGATACAGTTATTCAAATTTAGACGACATCAGATACAAAGAATGCGGCCGGAAGTTACAGTTAATATTTGTAATTTAATTCTTGACTTACAATGGTGGCAGGTTCGATACAAGCTGGATAACGTAAATTAAGTGTTCTCCACGATGAACTAGGCACTGTAAAATCCAGTCGACGGCAGGACTGAGTATACTCATGTAAGTTTCCATAGCAACCTTAGCTTCAACGAATTGTGGATTATGGCGAAAATTATCGAAAGCCTGGGGGCCATTAAGGAAGTAGTTTTGACATTATTAATCCATACACAACTACTGATATTTCTGAGTATACATGCAAATATTCAAATATTGTATTTCGTACTTGGTCATGGAGCAGGAGAAGATCCTGAAAACTTTGCATGTAAAGCTCTCTGTTATTTGGCACAAGTTCCATTGCCTTCCGGCATAGATAGCATCTGTAAAAATATATTTTTACTAGTTTATTTGTATTGTTACGCAGATATAATAATGCATTTCTAAGCGAGCAAAGAAGCAGTGCATCCTGCAGTAGTAAAAATTACCTCATGTATATGGCAACCACGGGATCTCCAATGCCCCACATGCTATTTAGGAGCCGAGATAAAATTCTTCCATATTCTGGTCTAAAGAAACACAAGCACATTATTATTAAGTATTTCGTTACTGTCATTTTACGTAATTAAAGAAAACTTACTGAGGTTGAATGAACGCATATGACTTCAGTATTGCAAGTTCCAAACAAATCCGAGGCAGCAACTCTCTAATGGAACCAACTTTGAAAAACCAATTTTTACAAGTCTCTTTGGCTACTTCCGCTGAATGCATATCACTATAATATATAAACAGCCATCGCATATTTTTTTTAAATCTACAATATCGAGCAGAGAGCTCGAGCCTTTCAAAACACTTCATTTCAGTACAGCTTCATTTATGTAAGGCTTACTTCTGCTTCCCTTTCAGCCTGTGGTAAACCATTTCACCGAATTTATCCAATATATCTGTTATTATCACAAACTTGCTAGGATAAAATGAGACTACGGATGAGTCCCCAAGTAATTTACAGCACTGGAAAATACAACACTAAATTAAATTAAAAATAAATAAATAAAACTATGTGACCATTTCATGTGTGACCCCAAACCTGTATTGAAATCTTCAAGGCATTCACTCTGAGATCAGCATTCCAGGCTTGGCTAAGTTGTTGATCCAGCTGATTGATCTACCGCATGAATAGTTTCAGATCAAAATTAACAAATCAAACTGCTTGATATACATCCCCCCCCCCATGCAAAGAAAAAATACCTTATTTATGTATTCCTCCTGTGTCAAGCCCCCGAAGTATTGCTTAGAGCCACAATCTAGATCCAGCTGTTCCAAACGATGCAAAACTTTCTCACTCACTCCTCTAACCTCTGTCGGACAAATAATCCAGTTATCTCAAATGCCTCAAATACTACCCCATAATTTAAAATCCTCCTACATCACTAGCTTTACCATGGTCTGCAGCAAAATAAGAGGTTGTTATGGACAGCTTTTCCTGAGTAGTAAACTTGTTCAAAATAGCAACTTTCTTGGAGTTCCAGGGCTCAAAATTATCACTTTTAACTGCAAACTCCGGATTGTAGTCACAGCCCACAGCCATTCTCGTCAACGGATCCAACTCATTCAGACTCAATGGGTCAAGTCCGTCCAGAGGATCCGGTTTCAACTTCTGCTTCACCTTCAGACACAAAATTCAAAACATTTACCCCCTCCACTCCTCCCTCACAACCCCAACACCGGCACAAAATCAAAAATCCATTACATTTACATTAATAGTGTGTAGCTGGGAATGCAAAGGGTGCTTTTCCGCCGGAAGTAATTGCAGAACATTCTTCCCTTTCTTCTTCCTCTTGTAAGCTTCTGCATCTCCGAACCTGAAATATAACAATTCAGAAATAACTTCCCTCACAATTACTATTAAACTCTTATCAATTATCCTACATAATTGCTTCCTCCAACTGGCATAATTATCTTCAATGGTGTCAACATGTCACAGTTGCCTCATCACAATTAATATCCGTCAATTCCAATCATCCTAATCTCAGGTAAATTATATTAATAAATTATAATTTTTAATTGTATATAAAGTTAAAGAATTACCACTGGTACGACATAATTTCCATGCTCTTGGACTTCACGGTCGAAGACATGATCAACAATGCAGAGTAAGAACACTATTTCTGGGATGTTTGAATCTTCTATCAAAAACTTGCTTGTTATTGTTCGGGACTTCGACACACGTTAAAAATCTACCCAAATCATATGAAATGTCATAACTAAATGGAATGACATCACTAACTCACATTGTCACTCGCTGTCCAGAGACTTGTGTACAGTAGCCCTTCTGTACGCTTATTACAGCATTTGCTGGGACGATCAAACTTCAACTTCAGACCCCACAAGACTCCTCTCAGAGCTACAACTACTTCGGCATGTAATCCAAGCAGCTTAGCATTAAGCATAGCTCCAGCCCACACACATACACAGCAGCATTAATAACGAGATACAAGCAATTTGTGACTCCCGCTTCCCTCGGCCTGCTACAACGTGACCGTTCCCGACGGGAAAGAACTGTTCCCGACGGGAATGAATTCTACCCGATAAATCCTACTTTCCTGTTTTTTTTAAAAATATTTCCCCCTGAAGGTTAGGAATATTAGGAAAGCAAGATAAAAAAATATCTTTCAAAAATACTATGCAATGTGCTGGGGGACTGTGTCCATAGATAATAAATAGTTTCAAATGAATAGTCTTATTGCTAGAGTTGAGGCCAGAGATGGAGATAAAGTATGATTCATGAGTATTAGTGAGAATGGTTTTTTTTATTTATCATTGTGTTAGTATTTTAATTGAATAAATCTTGTAGTGTTGAAGTTCATTGTCATGTGGGTTGCACATAAATTTTGATTTTTGATTTTTTTCGACTTTATATATTGGACGCTTCGTTGTGAAATCATAGAGCTCGGGAGTGGGAGATGACAGAATTTGCATGGGAGATATGAGGAGATGAGTATAATCATGAGTATGCACACTGTGGACATAGTTATGTACATATGAGAAGGAGAGGAAATGTCAAAAAAGTCACGTTGTGTGGCCAATTTGTGATGGAAATTTTTCACGGTAGTGCTGCGGCCCCCTCAATTGTCAATGAAATCATGGTTGTGCATGATATGCACGGGCACTGATTTGGGGTAAGGTGATCTTTTTCGACAGTCCCTTTCACTGGATCCGAGAATTTGAAATTGAGGAAATCCAATTTGAAGCTGAATTTCTATGATCTTATTTGCCGTTTTTTCATATTTTTTGTACCGTTTTGAACTTTTTGGGGATACTGTAATAGGTACTCGTTTCTGGTGGAAGTTTATACACAGGGACGTTTTTTTCCCAATGTAGATGTAGATGTAATACTGATAAAAGTCGTCAGTGAAGAGGCAAAATGAACTCGGTGCAATTTCAAATGAATATGAAATGAGATTTTGTAAAACAAAAAGAAAGAAAAAATGTTATTTGTAAAATGGACCAGATGGTTTTTCGATTACAAGCAAAATAGATGACAGGACCTTTTGCTGAAGGTTAACAGAACTCACAATAAGTACGAGCTGGCTTTAAAAAAATGAACTACATTCAGTTATGTAGTCCATTTTGGTTTTTAAGTGTAATATGCCTGGGAAATCCACATTATATTAATTGATGGTGCTTTAAACCGAAAACACATCTAGTCTATTTGAAGACCGACGAAATAATAATGATTTATGCAATGTTAGAATTAATACTATTCATACTTTTGTTACAAATTCGCCAAAGTTTACTGCTTTTCTTCCACAAATTTGTTGGAGACGACTACCAAAAAGATCAGGAATAAAATTTGGGAGCGTTACTATTTTTCTAATGTAAGGATGATTTCCTGAACTATTCATTCTGCCTGTTTTATTGGATGTTACGAAAGTAATGACATGACTCAGACAGTTCGACCCCAAACGAAGTTAGCGCTAGACCTTTGGGTAAGAAAGTAATTATTCATAATTACTATGCCAAGGGCAAGGTAAGGTCAGGAAAGGTCAGGTAGAGTTAGTATTTTAAACCAAAGTTCTACGTAGGGTATATGAACGAATAAGAAAAAATATAATTCATTGCTAAAACATCAACGTCCGACGGTCAAATATTCTGTGCCTTGTAACCCCATCATCAAAACTCATGTAAAGTTCCAAAAGTTAAATAATTTGTGCCAGACGGTCAATGATGTCGCTTTAAAGTTTATTTCATGGGTCAGCAAATTATTATAGTTTGGATTCACAAGAGATTAAAGGAAAGTCAAAGGAGTTTCAATTTTTATAGAATTTCTTGAAAAAATTGACATTTCTCGCCGCTTTCCCGTAAGGGATAAATATACACAATAAATTGTATGCAAAATATTTGGCGCTCACAATTATGATTAGTATTTTCTCTTTTTTAATGAATGGACGAGGGTGAATAAATAGTCATTGCTCTGCTTACGTTTAACTAAAGACCAGTGGTCTATTGATTAGAATATTGAAGTAATGATGCATGACTGTGTAGACGTTGATTATTTTTATCGTGTAAATATAATATGTATGTATTGGGCATCTATTTTAAAAGCATTCGGGCAAAAGTATCTTGAAAAGTTGGTTTACGGTCAAGAGTCAATAAAGCTTAAGACTTGAGTTGAATTTTAAATTTCTCCTTTTGATGGAGATTTTGCAAGTGCAGAATATAGAATAGATGATACAAGGGCATGCAGATGCGTAATAATTATACATAATTACATATGTACTTATGTGGTTTGATTTCTAATGTTGGTATTCTCGCAGGTATTATTTACTCATCCAACTACAGGGATCAGCAAGTTGAGTCTCAGCCCCCTGAAGGTTTTGGTAAGAACTGCTCTGTAAGTAAGAAATTATTTGCTGAAATTATTAATAATAATTGTGCTATTTAGACAAGCAGAAGTTACTGGACCGGAAAGGTCCACCAATTTATTAGGAGCTTGCTTCAAAATGTCTAGCTGTGTTCAAGTTTGCCTACACTGTTTGTGGAAATTCTGACAGGGTGCTATACATTCTTCATTCTCCTATTATTCTGACGGTTGATCTAATAAATCTGTATTTTGCCTTTACAGACCCCTAAAGGATCACTATTATTAAATGTTTATTCGGTAATCCATCCGAATAAGAGCTCAGAGTCAAGCTGTCGAGGAAATTTCTGATGATCTGGATACAATATAAACATCTCCTCTCGTAGAAATACGACTACGTAATTGGAAGACCAGGGAATGCCTGGAAGAAGTTTTTCGTCCGCGAAATAAAAAAGATGTTTTCTACCGTAAAGCCGCTGTCTTCGAGCTTAAGTACCTACTTGTAGATATTTGACTGGATTTCAAGAACGAGAGCAGCAACAGTAAGCTTGATTTAAGCTTAAAGAAGAACATTTTGTATTTATTTCTGGGAATATTTTTGCGGTTGGATAGTTTTAGAATAAAAGTAGCTTTTGATCTAATCACTGGAAGCAGGTAGAGTGTTTCTTTGCAAAAGTCTAACATTTATTCATAAGATAAACTCTCTTTAAGTTCCTATGCAGAGTCGTAAGACTATCATGATTTGTGCTGTGAGCTGTGACCAATGCACAGTTTGTTGCAGTACTGAGTGACCTCGGGACTATAGTACGCTAGTTTATTATTTGCCAGTCTACAAAAAAATAATATATGTACGAACTTCCGACTTCATAAATGCGGAGCGAAATGGATTTTTTTGTCAAGTTATGAGATACGCAGGAGCTATACTATTATTATTTGTTGGGATCATCAAGAAAACTATCTAAAAGCCTTTTCAGGTCTGATGATAAAAACATCATCAACTTCCAGGGTTCCAGTAGCATCTATCAACATCGTTTACCTCCTTTGAATTCCAAAGCATACAGATAATATCTTTGCGCTGAAGAAATCTTGTCCTATTACGGATATTTTTATCCTCGTTTCTATTCCGTTGATCATAAAAACTACGGACGAAATTAGGTCATAGCCCTTATTTTTTATTTATACCATGGACGCGAGGGAAGTAGTGGAAGGCGAAAGGGGAATATTGGCAAGGAATGTTGCGCTGTCGAATTAAATCCTCACTTCCATTTCCATCCTATCTTCCCATCTCCCTTGTTCCTGTCTACAAGTCATGCATTGCACATTGAACCGGGTCTGGTACATATCCCCGGCTAACAATTCAGGCTCCACATAGGCATCTGCTCCATTTTGCCCGTTTGAGCGAAACGTTTACGAAACAATCATTGCCCCTGTACAATAAAATCCATTAACGAAATTTATTGTAACCCTTTCCCACCGTTCCAATCCTCAATATACGTACTCCCCCCCCCCTACCCCCTCAGGGCAGTTTACCCGCATAAAAATGTGGCAAATTCTAATTGCGGGTAAGTAATTCAATAAATAATTACACGCATAATTTTATCCCTCGGAAATACAGCGGTAGTAGGGTTCCGTCGTCTGAACTCTATCCAAGAAATTTAATGATTAATATTTAATGATCAAATAGGACGAAACACCGGTGTCTGCAGCTAACAAGGTTTCTGGTCTTAAAGTATCAACTGTTAGTGGTCGCCAGATATAAGCCTTTTGTGGAAACAGTTTGTTTCTATCATGTTATCACGTAATCCAGTTTTAAATTATTAAAATTAATGATTAATGCTTTTTTGCATGTGGTTAGGATTTTTCCCGTTTTCACATAATACCCTAATTATTTTTACATCAATGGAATGGATTCAAATGATTGTTGCGGACGTGAAAGTAAAGCTATGGCAGAAAGTAGGTGCATGGAGAGGAGGAGCTTGAATTGCATGAATTCCGCACTTATATACTTATTCTCTCGGACGTACATATATAGTTTCTTTAATCTTGAAGAAAATGCTTCTGGCATCTGAGCGAAAAAGCAAAGATAAGCCCTGAAAGCATCACTTCAGTTTTATTCATTTCCACAAAGTGAAAAAAGCCTAAAAGTTTTAGTTTCCTTTGCATTCCATCGGAATGCAATGGACTCATGAAAGACTTGCGAGTTCATCACAAATCCCCAGGAACAATGGGTACGGATGAAATACACAGCACAATACTCTTGAATGTAAATAAAGCTTTTCATAATCCTGACTATGCCCTAAGTCCTCCACAGCCGTACATCATCTCCGTCCTAAACTTTGTTCCCACTCTAAAAGTGATATCAATCACGTAAGTCGTCACTTATCGGTAAACTTTATCTTTCAATAAGGTCTGATTGTACTACTACAGAACTATAAATCTTTGGGGAATGCACCGTAGATTTGTTTACTATTCAAATGGAAAAGATATCGGGGAGGAGAGCTGTAAATATACATAAGTCCGCCGCCTCCCTAATTCCAAGTTCAGTTTTCTTTTATTCACTAGGAACTGGGAAAAGTTATGAGTTGATTGGATTTGAATGTGAAAACACAAGTTTCTGACTATTGGGCTTTGTGAAAAAAAAAAAAGGAAAAGCGGACAAGTTTTTTCGTGCGGTTGAAATCTAAGTTGTTGAGTGACTCTGTAAAACTTTTTCCTCGGCATACGCTCTCCCTTTTAAATTAAATGAAGGGAATCCAGTCTAGTAGAACAAGAAAAGTTGAAAGAATATTTTGGTTTAAATTTTAGAGAGACTCGGGCAAGTTCTTCTTCTGTGCTTTGCATTCGGCGTCCAAGAATTTCCATTTCTGTTTACACTGAACATATATTTACAGGATACTTAGAGTAATTTGTGCCTGGCTGGATAGTCATATTTACTTAACACTACTGTGACTAGCCTGACTACTGTAGTCTGCATCTACGTAATGTATGCAAGTGGAGCCTGATGTGACAAGACGCTTACGAGAAAATTATGTCTCATTAAAGTGTTCGCAAGCTCTGGGAATTTGGTTACCCTTGTTTTTTTTTCGTGGCACTATAAGGATCTACCCATCAATAAAATAAAGCTTTTTCTTTTATCTCCAGATGGAAACGAGACACTTTGAATGCAGAGAGTTTACAATCGTACAAAGAAGACCCTGTTGAGGGGAATTCGAGTCAGTCAGTACCTTTCCACTATTTGTTACAGAATTATTTACATGCTAGCAAACCATATCAACCTTGACGCCTGAATATTGCGAGTACGTGCCATTTCTTTCCCTGGAAGTTCTTTTTTTTTGTCTTTGTTTCCACGTAAATATTCGATAGAAAAGGTGGTAAAGAGACTAGTGTAAACATTTGCGAGGTGGTTGTGAAAGTGAACGGTCTCGGGTGCAAAAGAGGGAAACGGAATTGAGTCTGAAACCTAATACAGACACTTGAGTGAAGTCAAGGATACAAATAAGGAAGTAGCTTTTTAACATGAAGACCTACGTTGCTCTAATCAATTTCCTCCTCGCATTCATCGCAACTCTCCCAAATCCAGGAGTGAGCGTTCCGAAAAACCTTTCACTCCCAAAACCAGAATTATGCGCCGCACGGAAAATTCACACGAAGTTAGGAACCAGTGGTTACTATTTTACGTGGCTAGAAAAAGATACTAGGAATTTATTCCTCAATTGGCTGGACGCTCGGAATTGGTGTCGGGAGAGATGTATGGACTTGGTGAGTCTAGAGACACCCCAAGAAATACAGCTCATCAAGGAGTACATTCAATTACGTAAGCAATAGCACTCTCTCTCTCTCTCCATAGCATGCATCTTTCCTTGATGGGCTCGGGTATGTATGTTCCACTGGGGAACCTTGGTATTTTACGACACCATTTTACAACTATCTGATCTCCCCGTCCCCTGCTCTATTTTAAAAAGAAATATGAAATAAGAAAATCAATTTGACTCCTTCGGAGGGCATTTACGGATCCCGATATATAGTTACCACCAGTGTGGTCTGGGGTTCTCCCCATAATTGCCTTATATTCCATTTTGTTTTAATGGAATCAATAATTTTCCGTTGGAGATACTTGGCTTGGAGCGGCGTGTGCATGGAGTTGTCCTATGCAGATATGTACATATGTACGTATGATCTGAACTATTTTTCCCTCGTTCCTCCTAACTTCGAGGAGTCATAAACTTTTGAAAACTACCTCTCCCTTTATCGCTTCGTGACATTTGGGAGTTATTCGAGGTGCAGTTACTACAATATGCTATCGAGATCCCGTATTATTCAAACTAGCATTGAAGTGAGGGGAACATTTTCACTTCCAGATAACACAAAATACAGTTGGACTTCAGGCCGACTCTGTGACTTCGGCGAGAAATGCAGTTCGAGGAAGGATCTTCAACCACCCGAAATAAATGGTAAGTTTCCTTGGGAAAAATCCTCTAAAATGCAGGAAGATTTAGGGCGTCGATGCTCTTACACAGTCCACAAATACCTAAATGTTTCCTTTTAATTGAATTCCAAAGTCATTGTGCCAACTCCTACTTATATACATTTCCATCTTTTTTTGCTTAAATATGTTTTGTGGCAATATTTCCAAAGGATGGTTCTGGAGTGGGTCTGGCCTCAAAATGCGACCAACCAACGAACACAGCACGTATAATGACTGGAGCCACACTGGAGGGTAAGTTTACATTTTCACAGAAGACCAACACATAATAGTATGTATAGTCAAAGCTCACTTGTAAAAATGTCAAGTATCATTTTGCCCGCACAGAAAAGTGTTGATAATTGGTGCCCGAGGCTGTATGCGTTTTCCCCATGAATCTTTGTACACAAGGCTCTTTGTGTCCCAGTCGATGACTACATATACACTAGACTCGACACGCACTATATACCTTTCCTTTGACAAAACTTTTACTCCAGCTTGCGGAAATTTTAACCTTCCTCTCTATTCATTTTGGCAGAAATGAGTCCTCACATTAAGCTAATTAGTTGTTTACAGCCGAGCGAGTCATATTTCAGTGCAGGCAAAAAGTTTTCTTCTAATTTGCTCAATGACGGACTAATCCTTGTGACATTCATCAACCTGGATCCATTATATGTAATTATTTATTTCTCTCCGCATCCAATTTTTGTCAACAGTTAAACATCAACATTTTTTTTGTATTCCATGTTTACATTATACCCCTCCTTCTGAACTCTGTTTCATCTTGACGGAGGCAGCATGGGGTTGTCCCAAAGGCATTTTTTCCTCTGAAGTATATAAGTTGACTGTTTCGTCGAAAAGTTGTGAGCGGACTGGAATTCCGTATGTAAAGAAGAGAGATTAAATTATCTCTAGTTTCAGTGCATATGGTGAAGCTTAATAAGGCGCAACATTTGAAGCCTTACAGTAGGGGTGGGGAAACTGCAATTTATCATCCTTTCAATTTGCTTTGTATTTGCATTGTAGATTGAAGTTACCACAACCCGACAACCGGGAGAAGAAGGAAGGAGGCCATCCCGAGTCGTGTTTAGCGTACTTGAATAATTATTACAAAGATGGAATCAAGTGGCATGACGTAGCGTGTCATCACATTAAATCATTTGTGTGTGAAGATTCAGTTGAATTACTTAAATACGCTCGCTCCATCAACAGAAACAGCGGATTACAGTTCTAGAGCCCCGACCTTACAGTTGTAGACGTTTGACTCATTTACATAACACTCGAGCTATTTTGGATAGAATTTCCATAAATCTCCCTCAACCATTAAACGTTTCACGTCCCTCGACATTTTTACTTTTTCAACTTGACGAGTTGATTCTTTCCCGGACTTCCAACCTTCCCACTTGAACAAAGTGCTGATTTGTAGTTCAAATTAATGACTCAATGGCTCTCTCCATTTGAATAATTTAATCTGTCAAAGTCAGGGAAAAAGTCTGATGTGAGATATAAATTGTGATACAGATATTTGTCTTTTACAAGTATCTTAGTTTTTATTTAAGCACGAACCAATATTGTAGATGTAATCATTTTAAACAGACACTCCAGGAATAAAATAAATTGAAAAAAGAGTTTCGTTTCATTCATTCTGTGTATAGCAATTGTATCAAACTAGAATAGAGTATTGATTGGTTACATTTGCATACGCATCAACAGGTGCTTTCATTAAATTAAATTTGCATATCTAATTTCACGGCCGGGCTCCCATTTTGTTTGAGCCTACAATTAGATGCAAACACACCCCGAAGGTCCTTGTTGAGAACAGCGGAACTTTGTAAACAGGTGGCACAAAGTTCCAACCAGAAAAAAACGATGGAAATCCAACCTACGCAAATGTATCCCCTTTTTGCTTAGTAAGTATTGAGAAGGATTACAAGTAGATATTGACCCTACATCAACATTGTCAACTGTCAACCCAAAAGGTGACAGATTAAATGAGGGAAGAAAATGGGCATTTTTAATGAAAAACTTATTAAAAAAGTTCTCCATATTGAAATTTAAAACACCTTTTAATTTACATGAGCGCCCAGCAGGGCACATAAAAATGAGACATCCTAAAGATTAAGTTTGTCTCATTCATCATGAGTGACGTATGTCGACATACGTTCTTGTGAATCCATAATTGAAGTCAATGTTTCCCCCCCCCCCCAAAAAAAAATCCGAATTTGCTTCCTCGAAGTGACCGTGGTAAGCTTAAGGATTGCCATTTGCCATACAGTTATTTTTGAAAATTCTGGAAGATATTTCTCTCCAAAATTGTTGAGATAGCTTGAAAAGGGGGAGAAGAATGATTTGTTACTCCCTGCATATATGTATATGAAATGAGTTTATAGGCATGCTGTATGCAAGAATCTTTATTGTATCACCCTGAAGAAAGTCACTTCCGTCGCCCCTGGTTGGGAGTGCTCTTAATAATACCATGAATGAGATTTTCCCTTCCTTGAATGAATAAACTATAGAGGTATTGCGACTGAACTGGTCTTGAATAAAACAACATACATACATATGTGCGGTGTGTACATAACTGTCCTCTACTGTAAACAATGACTGAATGGAATTACAACGGGGAAAAAATTCGTCTATACCTTTATAATCTTATTCAAGTTTTAAATCAAAGTCTATTTGACTTTTGTCATTAAGTTTGAGATGTCATGACGTATGGCAGGAGTACACATAAAGTAAAGTTGTAGATCTCCTCGATACCACAACAAGGGCAGGGCACGATAAATCTGAGTTAAGTAAGCTTATAAAGTTTGAGCGAAGATTTACAGAAATACTTAGCAAGAAAAAGAAAAAGTTTCTTTGTAATGCACGAGTAACATCATATAATTGTATGTTTCTTTGATAAAAGCAGGCACGACTGGTATGCACATTTTGTGGTAAATATATTTTTGGAAGTGAAGAGGATCCACGAGAGCGTATGCAAGTACATACATACGTCCACACTCCTCGTGGACGTACATATGGAGGACGTATGCACAGTTGTGTAATAACCCAGTCGTCCTCATGAAAGAATAGGGAAGGGAGAAGAGATCTAAGACATACCTCAAACAGAATCAAGTTTTCACATGCGCAACACAATTTATCTTTTTGCATTACCATTGGCATTATAGTTAAAATTCTCCAGAGACGACCTGGACCTGAAAGCTTTCATATTGTAGTCGAGCACACTCGGGCTCGCATCTTTTCTTGAACGTCTCTCTGGCTTGGCTGGAGGATCAATACTTTTAGTGTTATTATAGGCATAGCTGTAGATATACATACCAAAAGTAGTAGATATCTCAGGGAAGGATGAAAGAGCAAGGGAAAGTCGAGGCTAAAATGAAGGAGCAACCCTATAGAGCACCGTGGTGGCTGGTCTGTATTTGCTGACTGATACTGCTCTTGGTGGTAGTTGGTTTGGAATACGGGGATCCTCCAGCTTTTATCTCGTACTCAATAGCGTGTGGGACCCAGTCGGGCAAATGGCAAGCGAACGCAAACAGATACGCGGCGTGGAGAATGTGTCTTAAGACGAGCACATGGACGTGTCAGCAGACTATGATTCCAAGTTTTCATTCCTTTCATCAGGAAATATTTGCTCGTGGAATCATTATGTACTTTTTTCCAACCCTAACTAACACTTTTCACATTTCTCGATATTGATAATCTCCCGAGACTTTTTTAACCACTATCAATGTGATACAACCATAGGCTCACAAGGATGTTCTTGAGAAACTAATTTTTCCTCGACGTACCCTGATCGCACTTTTTATTGTACGTATATGATACACTCCTTTTTTTATTACTCAGCCCTTACTTTCTCTTCCTCCCCTTATTCTTTCGAGGCGACATATAGTCGATCCCAACTATTTCACTCTCCAGCCATTACTTCCTACGTTTCCTCAACACATAGTACGTACACGTAGTGTAACATAACATACACACATACACATGAACTTAAGTTTTTTTTTTTTGTAGTAGGAGTCTTCACTATCATTGTATGTATATTGGGTGTTGTGCATGTGTGTTGTAGTATCTCTGTGTGTCCATGTGACTACGTTCTGACTTGCGTCCGTATAAGTTCTGGCCTCGAGGATCAGCTACTGCTTAAATGCTACCCACGGAACAAAACATTAGTTCTTTGGGTGAGCAATCTACAAGAAGTGTAGTGTGTGTGAGAGAGAGAGAGAGAGAGAGAGTGTGTGTGTGTGTGTAAGGAAAGGCTTCTCCACTCTTGTCTGTCGTTGATTTGATGCTTAGAATTCCAGACTGAAAGCATTCTCCATGCGAGATCGGAAGACAAGCTCGTACAACATAGATTTTACAACGGGAGGAAAGTGCTTCAAACTCCCAGTTTCCCAGCATATTTTTAACAGTTTTAACCTCTCTCCCCATATTCCTGGGGAAAAAGTGTTACTTTCTCCTGAATATACCTTCACTCCTAATTCAGTGCAAGCCGTGAAATGAGCTCCAGGGAAAACATTTTCTGACTCTTAAACTATCTTGTAGTACACAAAACTCCCTTCGACATGACTTTTCTCCTGTTAGCTATTGTGAGAGCTGCACGCTTATAACCGCATCATCATCATTATCATCAGCTCCACCAGCCGCTTCTATTTTAATAACACTATCTTTCGCCCCTCAAGAGCTCACACTGTCCCTACCATGAACAGACAATTTACTCCCGACACGGCTGTGGAGCCCACAACTGTTGTTGAGGTCTCTATTTCTTGCAGGTAATACTAATTGCTTTCTTTTTTTTTCATCTTCCTCCCTCCTCTCAGCCCACAATTCCTAGACTATAATCCTCCTGTTTTCATTGTAATGGCTCTCATGATTATTTTTATTTCCCACTTTCCTCAAACTCCCCAAGTCGAAGCATCTGTTTTTTGGAGAGTTACTTAACTTCCTATCTAGTGTCTCTCCTCTTTTTATTTCTCGTTAATCAAGAGCCCCTTCCCGGAAAGTGCCTCCACCATAGATGTATGTACATAGAGTAGTCTGAAAGAATGGTAATTTTCCAAAGGGCGAGCATGTGCGCGTCCTCAACTCTCACTTCATAAATCTAATTGGGATAGTCCCATATATGAGGGGAACCGTAACTTACAATCACAGCTACGGCCACAGCACCATAAATTACTCTAATCATTACTCCCCTGAATGGAAATTCTTTACAATCAGAGGTAAAGTAGGAGATAAGTGGAGCTACTAAGTACGACGGGAGCTACATCAGAAGTGTCGTTAAGCAATTTTCCAGGGGGGGGGGGGGAAAGGGAGAAAGCTAATACGGCTCTGAGACAGGGCAGAGTGGGTTAGGCACAAAAAAATTGAGTGAATCAGCGTCATGGAAAAGCTTGTGGTAGTCATTTAGTGCGAGATAAGATTATATTGGAGAAACTTTCTACTTGGGCTCCATTATACAGAGACACATCCGAGACTGATTGCTTTCATGGGATGACTATAGATATATGTGAGGGATAGTTCCTCAGACCCGTTATTAATTATGACACTATATTGTCAACAGGGACCTGTTGGATAAGGATATATTTAGTAGATCCGACCCTATGGCGTGTGTTTACTACCAACCCGTTGGGTCTAATGAGTGGATAGAGTTCCTTCGGACCGAGATCATTTATAATAACCTCAACCCAGACTTTGCTACTAAGGTTAGTGCAATCTATGAGATTAACGTTTGAGCTCCACTTTAAAGCAATTCAATTAACTGTGTGGGTAGCCCGTGGTTTCTAATTCAATTATGGCTAATGAAAACGGGGAACAGCCTTACATTTGTTTTATAGTTGTGTTATGTGTGTGTGTGTGTCTATGTATGTGTGTGCTGTGTAGTAGCGTTGGCCGTAATACGAGTAGGAAGGCTTTGGATGTTGATACTAAACGCTTTGAACAGAGTGGGTGTATATAATGTGAAACTAGTTATTAGATGTCTAAGAGAAATAAGGAAACTTGTACAATATGTTAGATTACGATGGACTACCGCTTTGAAGAGGAGCAGTTACTGAGAATAGAGCTATATGATATTGATAGTCCCTCCATGAATCTTTCTGATCACGACTTTCTCGGTTTTTCTGAATGTACTCTGGGGCAAATTGTATCCGCGGGTTTTCATGGTCTTCAAATTCCTTTGAGTCATAATAGAAGTAAATATTATCCCATCTTACCCAAACAAAATAAAATGTCAAAGGGCTGCATCATCTTGATTGCGGAAGAACTCACACAGCTGAAAGAAGAGGTGAGCTGTTACTATTTATTTTATCCCTTCCATCAAACCCCCCGTTTTGTTGGGACTGTGATAATGCTGCAGTCCGCAGTTGTTTAAATGTCTAAATTTTATGAAGACACAGTTACATTGTTACATATATATGTCCTATTTCCAAGTAAGATTACACTGTAGTTCCGGACTCATCCTCTTGTTCCGTAAAAATAAAGAAGAACAGGGAAAGTTTATAGGCAACCCGGGAGTTGAGTCTGCTTACATTGCATTCCTCTTTAGCTCCACCGCAACTCGGGTTTAAACCATGTTCCTCTCCCTGAAATTTTCTTACGATCCCTTCTAAATCTAGAACTAGTCTTACACATGCACTTTTCCCATCATGCTAATGTAGAAACTTATTCTCCTGTGATCAAACGGGGGGATGTAGCAAATCAACAGGTACAAAGTCCGTGTTGTATATATTGACTGAACGGGGAACTTAAAGTGGTTGAGTGAGGGTAATATTTGTTTTAGCTCACCATCAAATTCGAAGGAGTATCCATGGGCTCCTCTGTCTGCTGTTTATTCCCACCGAAAATTTTTTTTGAGCTGTCCAAGGCAAACGAGTCGGGGAAGCATGTTCTGATCCATCGGAGTGAGGCATGTGAGGGTGAAAGTCCTACTTGGGAGCCTGTGACAATGACAATGCGGAGCATTTGTAATGGTGACAAAGATCGGGGCCTTCGTATCCAATGCTTTCAAGTAGGAATGAATGGATACCATTCTTCTTTGGGCTTCCTCCACACAACAGTCAATAAATTGCTGGAAATGAAGGGACAATCGGACGGTGTTCCGCTTGTAAACTCCAGCAACGTTGTACGTGAGCACATGTTTTATATTATTTTTCTTCTCAAAATCTACAAAACCAATCAAAAGTAATTAATGATGCAACTGGAGACCTGTACTGTCTGTAACAGTTGAGCTGGGAAACGATAAAGAATTTACACACACACATGACCTCCCCAAGTTTAATTTGAATGTAAATATCCCGTGGTTTAGTTTTTAGAGCAGTAGACTGCAACGGTGTGTAGCTTATTATGCTGTCAGTTTAGCACCAAGTGCAGGGGGCTTCGGCTCAGTAGTACAATGTGGCAAGTGCAGAGCCACTTCACAGTGAAATAGCTTCTTTAACATGAAGCCGTAAGTTGAACAGTAAATTGTTTTTATGTGCGGTCTCAGTATCAGCTGGAAAAACCCAGTTGAATTCATTAGATCTAATCTAAGGGAAAGCCAGCATGCTGCTTACATACCCAGACGGCAATTCAACTAAAGGTAAACACTAGGGACGGGAAAAATTCCATGTAAGGACCACACTTCTATAGTAAGGACTCGTTGGATAAAACCAATCTACCATTAAGAACACACAGTCAGACTTTAGACGAGAGAGAGAGAGAGAGAGAGAGAGAGAGAGAGAGAGAGAGAGAAAGAAAGCTGTAGAACTGTGTGGAAAAGGAAACTGCGTGAGTTTGATTCGAAGGAAGGGAAAATTGAAGGAACATTGTTGTGCATATTTCATTAGAAAGGGAAATAGTAGATTTGTGAGGCTTTTAAATGACAATATTTCTAGACTTGGAAAGTGGAAAAGAAAGTCTGATGTATTCTAATAGTTGATGTTTCCGTGAAATGGTTTTTTTACACTGAAGGAGAAAAGTGCTCGGTTGGTGCTCGTCCACTGCACTATCTCACCAATCTACACTTTTATGGAGTATATAAAAAATGGGACGCAGATCCATTGCTGTTTTGCCATCGATTTCACAGCATCAAATGGAGATCCCAATGAGGGCAACTCCTTGCATCACTTCTCCAGTCAGAATAACCATACTTGTCCGAATCCGTATGAACAAGCGATTCAAGCTGTCGGTGACATTATCCAGGACTACGATCAAACTAAACAGTTTCCAGTTTATGGCTTCGGAGCCAGAGTTCCCCCAGCTGGCACCGTTTCACATAATTTTTATGTTACATTGAATCCAGACTCACCGTACTGTGATGACATCGTCGGAGTTCAGAATGCCTACCGGTTAGTAATTTCTTTGATCGTTGACCATAAGCTCCCCGCTTGCCCATAAGAAATTACTTTGGCGTATTTCCTAATCGCAATTTCTCTTTTCTCATTGTTTCCCCCCGCTACAATCATGCAAATGTATGTTGTGCGTCTATGAATGTTAACACTTCCGCCTATCTCTTGCGAGAGCCGTTACGTATAGTATACTTCCTAACCGTCACGACAACCCTGCCCTCAGAATACTTTGGGCTCGTTTGCTCCTAAACGTTTCCTCATTTTGGTTTCCAGTAATTGCGTGCGACAGATCCAACTTGCTGGGCCCACTAATTTTGCTCCCATCGTTAAGGATGTGGCATCACTGGCAAAGCAAAGCATTACAGGGGAGCATTACTATGTCTTGCTGATTATTACCGACGGAATCATAAACGATATGCCCGACACGAAGGAAGTAGGTCCAGCATAACTTCTCACAATCCTTAAACTTTTCCTTCCTCACAATTAGTCCCATCATGCCGACCCAAAGGGACTTTCTTGAAAATCCAAATAGATCTACGAAACGGGCATAAAATTTTATCAGACTCATATGCACATGAATACATTAGCGTCTAATTGACACTCCGCATAGAGCTCTGACACTAAAATGCTTTCTATGTTTACACTCATTATTAAACTCATTACTCATTAATCAGGCTTGGAGTCCTGCCCTTTCCAATGTTGATGAATTCTTGTCTCATGTCCCACACCCAAGTCTGTGTATATACTTCAAGAAGGTTCCTTTCAAAAGATTGGGCTGTACAGACGCAACCTCAAGTCCCTCTCCCGTTGCGTCTCTAAAGCCCAGTCTTTATCCTCATGAATCTTGTCAACTGGGTGTGAATATTTTATTATGGAAATTTAGGCAATTGTCACAGCGTCCAGCCTCCCACTCTCAATCATAATCGTGGGGGTGGGACAAGCGAATTTTGCAGCCATGGATGAGCTGGATGGAGACGTGGTTCCGTTATCCTTCGAGGGGAAGCTCGCCGAGAGAGATATAGTTCAATTCGTTCCCTTCCGTGATGCCCAGACTTGGATGGCCTCCGTTTGTCCAGAGGTAAGCTTGGGAAACCACGAGGAAAAAATAAAAACGGTTAACGGCCTATCCCATAAAAGTAATTTATGGAGACCTTCATGTTGTTAATCTTGTCCCATTAACCCATAGTCCGATGTCTACAGTTTCCAGTAGTTTTGGCTTATACGCTCTGTGTAAAAGAAAAATCATCAGATTTACTCCTTTTAAAGTTTCAAAAGCAAATCAAGACAAGTTATTCCCCTTTGTCTTTATCAGCCAGTAGGAAAGTGCCCCACGTACATATGCAGGTTCTCTCCATGGAGGGAAAGTGCTCATTTCCCAGATTTCTCCTTCCAGATCACCTCCAGCCGCAGCCTCCAATTCTTTCCCATGAATAAATGTGCCTGTGGGATTGGAGTGAGGTACACGTTTGTATCGTAGACAATGATAAACTTGCTTGAGACTTCCCGTAGGAGATTGTGTCTATGTACCAGATAGTATTTCCATGGGGAGCCGTCCCTCTGAGCTACTTACCATCCAGAGATGTAATAGGGATGCGTATAAATCAAAGGATTTTCCTAATTAATTGTAGGTGGCCGGAAAATGGTCAAGCAGCTACGATCAAACGAACCGCCTTGCTAAAGTAAAATTGGCACAAGAGGTTTTAGCCGAAATTCCTGATCAATTGACGAGCTTTATGAGAAGTCGGGGGATCATCCCAGCGCAACCGTCGACTTCAGCTGGAAAGAAAAAATAAATGGATTACAATGAAAAACGGGTTTCTCCTCCAAATTGAAATCTTGTCTAACCAAACTTAACAATCAATTCGTAATTTTTACCACTGTTCAATGACAAATCATGCCAGAAAAATTGTATATGCTTCTGTGATTTTTAACGTACCTTTTCAGGAATTACAAAAAAAAGAATCCACGATTGTCTTATGATAAGACTTATCAAATGACACAGTACTACACTACTATGCATGGTACAAAAAATACGTACCAGAAATCATGTGCGACCTACCCGGTGTGCCAAGGAGACAGTTTTCACCTTCTCGATATAAAAGGAGCTAATTCAGCAAAGGCGGCTAATTGTGAGTCTCACTCTTGAAATTTCCTCGGAACTTTCTGAATCCTTTCATCTTTCTCGAATTCAACTCCCTTTGCGTCTCCCGAGTAATGAGACAAAAGTTTTGAAACCTAACGGCGTGCCATTCACACCCAACTACCTGGAACATTTTAGGGAAAAATTAAGTTTACAAATTGGCAAGGCCAATAAACTTTCCTTTCGTGTTTAAACAGGTGGAATCGTCATTATTTCCTGACGTTATTCTCATCTTTGATACGTATATTTACCATTCAGGGACCCTAATTGCGTTCTCAGTTTTACACAGGTCTGATTACTCCTTTTACTTCTTTCTCAAAGTGAACCCGCCCTTATCCATTTCCATTCCTTGTGTAATAGAAGACTCCAATTGAAACACTAATACGTGTATCTAGACGCTGAGGAATTATTATTGTAATATCTTACTGTCTACTAAAAAAGGATTCATATTTGAATCAATGTCTTTAAATATCTGTATCAACCCCCGAAATATTCCACAGTTGTTAGGGATAATGGTAGAGTAATTTTAGCAAAACATTATTTCAATAATAATTTGTTGCTGTTGTATTGAAAATTATCTTCAACCTGATTTTGAAATGTTGTAATTCTATGCTATTAAGTATGATTACATGTCGTGTGTACGTAAATAGTGTTGCTCTGAGCGCTTCAAAGCAGGGTAAATTAATTTTACAATTGATGTAAATTGACTGGATTTTTTCTGGAAGTGAATAAAACCCCAAAAAAAAATTAACCATGGAAACAAACGTCATTACATGTAGACATGTCTTCATCTTTCCATTCCTACCAGGAGTCCCGCCTAATGGCAGAGAGCGAGTTTCCAATTTATGGCACTTTAATGTACAGCACAATACAAGGAGGTGTGCATGTATGTGACCTGTGAGCGCAAAACTAAAATAATAGATTGCTGAGAATTAAAAAAAGGAAAGTCGACAATAATTGTATAAAAAACCTGGCACTTAGTAACACAAGCATGTTCGACATAGATACGTTCGGAAAATCAATCAAATTATTACAGGAACGCAGGGAGTAGCAGCAGGAGAAAGTAATGTTTACAACATTACATGCGAAACAACACGGCTGGGACTGAATCATCATCAGTCAGGACAAAACCTGCTATTTCTGCGATGGACGTGAGCTTCATTGACATGACATCCGAAGAATCAAAGGAAAGGAAACTTACAAACTTGAAGCCTGGCATTTGTGTACATGCTATAAGATATGTATTTATACTTACGTATGTACGGAGATTTCCCCTTGAACCAAATGAAATTCGACTGTGGGGATATATTTGGATGGAGCGTACTGGCTTCAAAGGCGCCTAACATGTAGGAACTGATACTTATACGGACGGTCGTAGAATTTCACATGAGGGATGAGGAATGTGTACTTTTTTAAATCAGAGCTAACAATAAGAACAAGAATGGTTGGAATAAGTTCCGCTAGAATTGTGACAAAGCTTTATCAATATTTTTTTGGTATATGGCCGGAATGTTATTGCTATCTTTTTACGGCATCTTTTTTGATAAAAAAAGTTTCCGCATTAACACAGAGTCAGGTACAGAAGTTTTATATCCTTTTTGAGAGTCGTGAATAATTTATGATTCCGTATCAACGTCACTTGATAGGTATCAGGGTTTTACGTATTGTTATCCCGAAATGTCAGTGTGAGCCCATCAGTGCAACATCATATTAGATTTGATTTTGGAGGAAACTGTACCCGGAAATGAAACGGTCATACAGATGCAGATGATGGTTCGAGCATGCATCTGCACATAATAACATCTATATTTTTGTAATCACATCATTTTTTCTTACACTGTGAAAACTGAAATAAAAAATTATTGGAGTGGAGACAGTGGGATAGGCAGCGAGGGAGCGAGTGAAAACTGGCCTGGAGCAATAGTTTGCAGATATTTTCGTAACAACAGCAATCCCCTAGAACTGAAATGTACAAATCTGCCAATGGTACTGTTTAAATCGCCAAGGATCAAATCCAGGAGGATTTGACCCAAGTACAGAGCTTTCCTATAGTACTGCTCTAATACAAGGCGTTTATTGTATGGCATTACACAGTGGTGAACAGGGTTCCTCGAGCCACTCCACTCTACGTATGCAACTTGTAGAAAATAATGATGTTGCCTCTATTATCTTTCTGCTGTTTCCAACTGCCGTAGTTTCTCTGTTATCTACAAAACCTCAACTTCTATTATACTGAATACTTTCTATTTTCTATTCTAATCCCACGTAACTACCGTATCACATACATATGTACTACTATAGTCCTACTCTACAGACACATAGGACTGGAAAATGCTAAAATAACATTTTCTCTATAAGAACAAAAACATTTGTGCACACTCACAGTACCGCAAGACCCAATTTCTCCTTATAAGCTCAAGCATTTACAAGATTCGAATTCTGTTCCTTTTAAGGTTGCTCTTATATACAATGAGAATGCATTGTTTTAAGCTTCAGTGCTCTGCTAGCCACAACGACATCGATCAAGTTTGAAGTCCATTTAAGGAAGTTCTTTGGGTATACAGTTTAAGCTTTTAAGTTTAGTGTAAGTTTCTTTGCTACTGTAGGTGTAGTTCAGCAACAATCTTAGCATTCTTGTATTAGCTTAAGATGACGATATTTATTATTTTTTATTGATTATTGCAGATATTATGTTCCTACCCGTGCGTTGTAGTTCTACAAAAGTGTAAGCATTTCCATTGGGTATTAGCAATGTCTTCCTTCGTTTCATGAAGTACGAAGTTTTTTTGAGGAGTATAATAAAGATGCAAACAACTTACATCGATGACATCAGCATGTGATTTTGGAAAATAATTTAGTTAAATGAAACTTACCTGTAAGGTGAAGTTTGACTGTAATTATACGAATTATCGAAAACCTTAAAATATAGAACTGCACAAGTTTGTTAGTTATAGTGTTACATGCTTTTATACCTAAGCTGAGCTTATGCCCTTTAAGGACAAGGAAGAACGTGAAAAGCGCCAAACCCTCACTCGCGCGCCCCTTCCTCGGTTATTTAGAGATCGATGATTCTGCAAGTTGGTGTGAGCGGGCGAGGCTGGTCAGTTCTATTCTTCCATGTCTTCGGCAATTCATATAATTTCACTCAAACTTCAACTAACAGGTAAATCTCGTTTAACTAAATCATATTTCATTTCCTCGACTCCTCAGTATAGAACTAGACACTAGATATAGATTTTTAAGAAACTTAAAATTGCATTGACACATTCATTTATTTATATGGAAAGTACAACCGTTCTACCGAAACAGTTTCGGCAGAACGGTTGCAAAACTTTGCAAAAATATCTGAGTTGGCACACGAACCTGCACAACTCAATAAAATCATCATAAATCCGATAATCAGTTGTCACATTCAAACATTCCGACAGAGTTCTACCGACGAGTAATTTGTCTTGACATCATATGGTAAACATGGTTAATAGAATACTAACTTCCCAAGTAGTTTGATATTTCGAATGTGGTGGTCGTTGTGTATAAATTCCTTGGCAAATCTTGACACAATACAATACGGTGAAAGCCTTTTAAATGGCGTTCAATTGCAGGCAAAAGAAGTGACAATGCTGACCTTGCGCTATCAATTGCACTGTTACCTCGAACGTCTTTAAATATTAAAAATATAAACCCGAGAACTATATTTAATAAATGAGTTCCATGAAGATATCAATCTTTCCTAACAAAATTGGAACCAAGGTTCGTGGTACAAATCATACTGTTTTCGGGTATTACAAGCACACGATACAAGAATTACGCCAGCTACTTCATCACTTAATCCTCGAACCGATGGTGGCTGTTAACTTGAGAGTATTTGACAACGGTTGGTGCCTGGAAATAACAAAGGAGGCCAGTAGATCATATACTGGTTCAATCTCGATAATTACTGGCATTGTCAATTGTCTAAAAACCGGTCACCATTGTTGGGTTTCCCAGAATGGTACAACCAACAACCTACAACTTTTGTCATATTGAATTTTCCGCAAAGTTAGAGCCACCGAATTGAATGGTGGAAACGTAAATATCCTGATAATTCCAGAATAATGTAAACGCGTTCACATGTGACTGCCGGATTAACATATCATGACACAAACTTACCAATATACTTTACAAACACCGGAGAACATTAATGGCCATCAGTTCCAGTATAATTATATTATTGCTTGTTATTACGCTCAAAATCCATTTGCAAGCGGGTGGCTTCCCTAGTGTTTCCACTAATCTATTAGTATTAACCACCGCCTTTAAATCGACATCCAAATGTCTCTAAATAAATTTTCGATGGTAGGTGTATGTCAGCCGGAGGCGGTTGACTCATCCGTTGACCGACACGTTGGACATCCTAGTCCGAATCACTGGCTGAGTCTCCTGGTTCCACATTCACCTGCCTTGCCGCGAGTGAGGGCTTGGTCCGTTTCGTCTTTCCCCTGATGTTTAAAGTGCATATGCTCAGCTTCTGCCTGAAATCATAATACTACATCTAGTTGTATACGGAAAAGTTGAGGTAATGAAATATAATCTAGATTTAAGCAAATATGTTGTTCTATCGTTTTGATATTAGCTTGTGTCTTTATTTCATTGGTGTTAAGATGTCGCAGTAATTTGATGGCCGTGCAATTTAAGGTATGTTCAACTCTACTTTGATAAGCAAAACTTTGACTAGTGTACTTATTGTCAGTAGTGTATATACTTAATTTATTTTTAATCCATCAAATTCCTTTGATTTATTGTTAAGTATATTACTTACGTTTATGTTTGCGTCTATTTTATGAACAGTTTTAATCGTCATTGCTCTACTCCTAATGACCGTCCCCCCTTAAGCTCTACTTTTCTCTCTACTTGTACTCTCGGTAGAGTACGATTCTTCCCACTGGTATTGTGGATTCCGTAGCTGAGTTTCCCCAAGCCATTTCATAGATAGCAATGCTGCACATCTAGTTATCAACGACTACCGAAAGATTGGAAACTGCACTCTGCATATAGGCTGGGGCAGTGTGACATTGTGTATGCCAGCTACGCCTATGCATTTGTAAATGCGATGAAAAGCCCTGTATCCAAAGATGAGAAACAATATGGTGCAATGGTATTAGAATAGTAAAGCTCATAACACTATTTATATTTCATCCAATTGTTCCACACTTAATCCAATTCAGAATGACTATACCATGAGAATATAATCCCAGCAAATAAGCTTTCTCCAGCGTTATTTAGCTAAAAGGAGAGTAATTCCAAGAAATGCAGCCCTCTGGCAGGCTTTTGACATTTGAGGGTGAAATTAGCACTCGTAAATACGAGTGCCTAGAATCAAGGGCTTCAAGAGGAAAAATGCGTTGGTGGTGATAGAAATAGAAGCAGACCCAGATGCGGCTAACGTGGCTAATTAAATGATAACTTGGAAAACTACAGATATTTCCAGGTAAATTCTCAGTCACCCGTACCTCTGGCCTAATATTGAATCCTGCTTTGGTTAGAAGCTCGAAAAAATAAATTCTTGAATCGGGACGATGACAACTACTACTACTGTCTGCTCCTGCTCTTGGCTCTGTCATTGTCCTTAAAGTCACGTATGAGCCTTAACCAAAAAATTTAGTTCCTCGAACTACAGCACTATGAGCAGCTTCTATAAAAATCTGAAAATTTTCCCAGATACGATGAATTATTTATTTTTCATTTACAAGCGTACGTGAACTCCTAGCATCTACTCACACAACCATAACTTTTTCGCATCTTCTGGATTTGCCCTATCGATTTTAAGTTCAAGGTTTTGAAACTTGACACCCTTCTACTTTTCTTTGCAATTTAAATGTTAATGGATGCTAAGTGTTCCAACCTCTGACTACCAGTCTTTGATATTCTTGTACCGTCAGTATTTGATCATGCAGATGATCCATCATGGAGCTACAAATTTTTCTGTATTTGTCACACCAGTGTTTTCCTTTAAACAAAATCATATGTGGGGAATGGGGTCATATCCAATCCATTAATATTTTACCAGTGGAATTTCTAATCTTTAACCAGGAATTGATTATCAGGAATCCACAAAGTTTTGCTTGCTGGACTGTTAACAACTCCTACAGGATGGAAATCTATGCACTGTTAAAAATTAAATTCAAATCATGTCATCAGCAGTACTCAATTATGGCACGATTAGATTTAATAATGAAGGTAATAAAACTGCCCTTTTGCAGGGGTTAAAATGTTGACTGAGTTAATCATATTACAAAACTGTGAGCTAATTCATGCATGTCATTTAAGTTAGGACTTGGAACAGCAACGTGACTTTTTGGCATTCAGTTCGGGAGATGTGTCAAGAGTGAGAGTGAAACTCTGATTTCCAGCGATAGATGCACGCTTCGTTGACGGCAAGTCGGAAGATCCGGTGGATACGGAGCTCCGGGCTTGAATTGTACTAGAATTTCGGAGCTCAACCGATGAAGTGTGACTATGGATAGGGACAGGTCCCGTGATGGAATCCGAGGCAATAACTGACGTTGATGCCTGATTGACTGAGGATCCCGTTTTACCGATGGTAGATTTGTCACTCGTACTTCTGAAATCTGGAGAAATCTCCTCAAGAATGAGTTCCGCTAGGGTTGTAAAAGCTTTTCCAATATTTTCCCCCGTTTTGGCAGATGTTTCTATGAACGGAATTCCATTGTTGTCCGCTACCTTTATAGAAAAATTGATTTTCAATGCATTAGACCGGATTTGTCTACATCTAGATAAACTATCTGAGGGGGAAGAGCCCCGAGGATCAATATTCCTTAAAATTTCATGCCTTTTCAAGCGTTCCTGGCAACAATCATTGAAATATCTTACATTTTGTCCCTCCTCGGTTTTGACAGCACGACTGCTCTTCAGGTCGCATTTGTTTCCAACTAAAATTCTCGCTGTATTTTCCCCAGTGTGCTTAAAAAAAAGTATGAAATGCATTTGAATTTTTTTTCTTTTCTCCTTCACATGTGTAATCTAAAAGTACAACTGTCGGAAAATATAGCAACAAATGTCACTTGTAATGTAAGGTTAACAGGTTTCTAAAATATTCCAGGGAATTCCGGTGTGAGCCGCATACCAATTTGATGTCGTTTAACCATCTGTTAACGTCATCGAAGCTGTTCCTGTTATTTATGTCATACACCAAAATGACTCCGTTCGCACCTCGATAGCAGGACTTTGTGATCGTTCCAAATCTTTCCTGCCCGGCCGTGTCCCTATGTATGTGAAGCATATAGTGATTATTAAATGAATGCCATTTATAAGATAACGCAAGCATTCAGCCTGATAATTGATATCTCTTTCAAATATGTTCAATGCCAGCAACTCTCCTTAGCACAATACAGAGGTGTAGGGTTAATCCCGTACGAAACAGTCATTGTTTGGAATATAGTTCCCAATCACACAAGCACGATAATTTTATTCACTGGAATTATTATTATCTAACGTAAACAGCTTTTTCCTTCTTTTTGTTTCCTTCTGCAATGTGCATATATATATATATGAACGGCTCCACAAGTATAGGATCTATAAATATCATTCTAATTCCTTGCAAAATGTTTCAATTAATTTTAATAACTTACCAGATCTGAACGGTAATATTTTTCCCACCAATCTCCGCTTTTTTAATTTTGAAATCGATACCTATAAACAGTTATTAAAAAACACTGTCAGTTGTTTCCCTCAATGTTAATACTTTAACGTTCACAGAGAATGCTTCTAAAAGGGAGACGGACTCTACTGAGGACAAGCATGTGGATTATAAATTCTACTTTTGCAATTTAAAATGTAGTTGTAAGGGTGTCCCTAAAAACATTGAAATTTGACTAATTTGACAATGCTCTAAGGAGAAAAATTATTACTGATAAAAATAGGGAATTTGTCCCAAAATTGTTGCCGCTATTGAGACATGTTCTTACAAGGGATGACTTTTGGGAGAGTACACTGTAAAAACAGTTGCTACGTGTTTCTTCATGAGAAATAATTTAATGTCTGGAGCGAGGAAAGCAGACAAATTGAGTAATGAGTCCTTCCTATTAAAAATCTTACCAATAGTAGAAATGAAGGTGTTATTAAATTCATCGTTACAAAGTCTGGACAAGACACTTGTCTTCCCCACCCCGGAATTACCAATGAGAATCCATTTCCAAAGAGAGTCACCCCTCATTGTGACTACTTCCTCAGAATTTTAACTACTGTCTGGTCAAGGGTGAAAGTAACAGAAAGAATTAATAGTCTTGGGAATATTCGACTTAAAAATCACTACCGGGGAACAATACGCTTTAAAAATCCGTTACAAGCAACACACACTATTAAACTACAGTATTGAGAGGATTTATACTGGAATAAAATATCCATGATTTATTGTAAAAAACATTTCAAGATAACAATAATTAATACAACTAGGGGATAAAATCGCTGTAAATTCTGGCGCAAGGTTTTGTAATAATACAACGTGGAAGCTCAAACTATGTTTCCCCTGTACAATTATCAAAACACAAACTGGGCTCAAACTAATTCCTGAATGCGGAGTTGATAAAATGAATAACTTGATAAACAATTGATAAACTTCCTCACTATGAGCTTGTATTGCATAAGCACCAGCATTGTTTTCGCAAACTAAATTAAAATGAATGGAAGTTCATTTGTACGTTTTTTACAAACAATAGGGATCCAGGCATTGGTAAATTGCATTCAGATAATACATACGCAGATATGTATGTATGTACGTACGTTTAAAGTTGCCAAAATCTTGTATGTATATATATCAGTAGATACCTGTAAGGATTACATGTTATTTCAGCATTGCAAATTATTTACCAGCACAGAACTAGGTATCCCAATTGCACGTTTAGGTACTGACAACTATTATTGGAGCCAGGCTTGTATAAAAAAATAAAAATTCTTTGGATTCAACCAAGTTACTGATGCTTGTCAATTGTCATATGATGCTCCATAGAGCTGCAAATCATACTGCCGTTTGAGACAGTCGTTATTGTGTAGCGTGTTTTTAACATGGATCTTGATGTCACTCTTTTATCCTTTATTGGAGTTTTTCCTCTTTGGAGCCAAAGTATTTCCAGAGCTCAAGTTTTGGTGTCATAATACATGAATTTCCGGGGAGAAGAAGGGATTCCCGTCAAAATGTATAACTTTTGTTACTTTAAAACATTAGAAAATCTTGACAGTTTTTCTGCCCCTTGAGACTCCTATTGGATGGGAGGAGTGGAAAGAATTCGGCTCCTCAAAAGAGTTACATCTTGTCTCTGACGTAATCAAGTGCCTCACTTACTACACATAGTATCCAAGCTTTTATTTTTTGACTATATGTCTTTCCCTACTTTTATCATCTCCTCATGGACTGGTTCTTGTTCCTGTACTTTTTTTAATGTTTTTTTTGTAAACATACTTTTTCTTAACAGTCAGCATTTTCTGCTAACCTCAAGTACATAAGGGCTATAATTTAATCAGAGATCTGACAAAATATATTTTTCTGTTTTTTAACTCAATTTTCAGACTTGTGTAAGACAAACCGTTAATAATTCTTACATGATAAATGCTTGAATCCCCTTATGCCCACTTTGTTAAATTAGGCTTCATCCTTGGACTTGAACGATAAGAAAATATTTTTCATCTCATTGGAGCTTCCGGTGCAGCAGTGTGGGAATTAGCAGGAAGATTTTTCTGCCTGGGAGTATCATCGATATTTAGTTAGGGTAATAATTTATTATTATTAAGTTGAATTGAGTTGATGAATATGCTCCCTATCCATGACTGTATATAGCCATATTAAGCAATCATGAAATTGCCTCCTTTCGTGTTATTCTCAGTTTTAGCTCCCGTAAAGATTAATGGTAAATTTCACTATAGCCGACATAAGTGTGTAGGCTGTGGGCTTTACATAATTCATATAGATCTTTATTTGAATTTTAGCAACACACGCATACGTAAAATCAATGAAACTTTTATAGCCCGTTTTTCTCCCTTGTATTTCCTGCGTCTTATTAAATATGAAACATCATTTGAAGATCATGATGAATTGTATAGTATAACCTTCCGTGAGTATCTATACATTATATTCCTACTACTGGGCTCGGAACTGTAATAATAATTTTGTCTGGCGCTAACAACCTATTGAATTATTAAAAACCACGTTTTCCACATCTCACGAAACCATTATTGTAAATTTAATGGTTCCTAACATCCCCAACTATATCTATATAGGGGCATGGACAGTAGATTGAATGCAACGATTCTTGGAATAGCTGCGTGCACTTGTTACGTCTCTGTAGAGAAAAATAACTTGGCTGTAGGGAGCGCTATCCAAAGTGATGTAACAGTATCAATAATACATCTCACATTCAGACTCCAGGAGAAACGCAACCCTCAAATTGTTAGGAACTTCGCACGAATATACGTGAATATCAGATCCGCACCGTGTTTCCTGACAGCTTGGAATGAATTCATTTAGAGGCTTAACAGATGGGCTTCTTTAAAGGTAAAGGACTTTTCTGAAGAAGTAGTGATTCATTATCAGAGTCAAGTAATTCGTAAGGAAAACAACAAAATAATGCTGATGTCACTTTCCGTACATGAGATTCCGAGCTGATAGTTACACAAATAAACTTGTTTGACAAAACCAAAACAGCGTAATAATGTCCGTGTATAGGAGCAAGTCAGCTGAAATTTTGCAAACTTTGTTGTTATGTTGAGTTCAAGCATACTCTTCCCAGTGTGTGCTCACACATTTCCATGATTGCTTCAGCTGATGGAATAATTTCGGGAAACAACAGGTGAAAGGAAGTATTGACAAGGAATCGTATCGTCTGTGACTACCTATGCATATAGGCATGCATACATAATGATCACCGTGATACGATGGGATAAGTAAGGGTGACCCGCTACCTCTGACTCCATCCCTACTCTATAGAAGGGACAAGGAAATATAAATATGTGATACCACCTAATTTCAAGAGAAATCTTTTCCAGGTTTTGTGAAATTTGAATCATGGGTCTAGGTCAACATTTGCGGTCACAGGGGTCAAACGCTTAAGCAAAGTTCGAATTGTTTATCCCCTATTAAATTAAATTCATAACTAATTATAATTATTTCTAACTTATATGCATATTTTTATGAAATGTGTAAAACTATATAGGTGAAGACTTAGTATTATAAATTAATGATCTACACTATGAATTTAAGAAATTTTGTGAACTTTTGATTGTGTATGAGCCTTTTCAAAAACACAATAAATACATACATACATTTCTAACTCCAGCGTCTGTAATTTAGGACTTGGACGATGATATAAAGTTACAAAAAATCCCTGGGTAGCTTTTTGAAAAGCCCATAAAATTTCGTACATACAAGATACAAGCGCAAAAACAAAGATTGACAAGAAATTTGTCAGTTCATACAAAATTGTATTAGCTTTGAAATCTTTAAAAAACATTGCATTACTTTTTGAGTCATTTAACCCCATATTTTTGAGCCAGGTTAATGAATCAAATTTCAAAAAATCTGGAAAAGGATTTCCTTGAAACTGGGTGGAATCCCTACTTTTTGAATCCTTGGCCCTTGGTGTGCTGCGGGCGGAGGAAAATGTTTTGTAGTCCCCTATACATAGTAACTATCTCCTCCAAGCTATATAATTTAAATTTAGAATAAGCAGTAACGTTCCATGAAATTTCTATGAGATCACTCTTCTTCAATGTTTGCACTATTGATGAAATTCGCAACGTAGAACTGGTCCATTTAGAGTACATGAGCAAGATTTGAAACCAGTTATGTTGCTCTACGTACCAATACTCATTTCCATTTTTCCCTTCAATAATAGATACCCAGGGAGACGTGAAGCAAAAACTTTCATCTCTGAATGTGAGTGTATGTAGATATTTACATAATTACACACATGCTCCTCATACATGATGAATGTAATGTCTCGTCGTTAGCACAGCACTAATGTGTACAGCTGAAGCAGACAGTGAACATACATACATATAGGATGTGACTCCTATAAAGGTCTATGGTAGCCCCACTGTCAAAAAACATCCACAGTCAAAGAGACAGTATTGAAGAATGACCACCAAACAAGTGATTATGCATGACATAAGTATTTACGTCAAAACACAAAAACCACCCAAAAATATTTGCTTAATTAGCGTCCTATAGCCTTGCTAAATAAAATTCTAATGGAAGCGAACCTTACCAGAATACTAAATTCATGCTTTGAATCGAGGGGAGAGGAATCTGCCGCATAATCTATCTTCCGTGAAGAGGCAAAATGGACAACAATCATTTTCAATTTAAAAAGAATCAAAATTCATCCATATCCAGTTTCACTAAGCAAAATTTCCATTCATAATTAAGAACAATATTTTATCCCAAAAACATACTGAACTAATTGCATCATAACTTTTAGTATGCACTTTGTTCATTTCCCATTTACATAAAATTGCATCAATTATTGGAAAATTTCTTAATTTGAAATCCAGGCTGCACTACTAGCTCATTTTGCTTTTACAGGTACAAAGTCATGTAGATCATTTTACTTCGCGAAAGAATTAAGTGCTGGAGTTGTACAAGAATTTTCGAGTAGAAATAAAAACAAATTACAGGCACCTTCCACAAATGCAAAATCAACCAAGTGTATTAAAAGCTACAGCAAAATGGGCTAAGTAGGATTTATACAAAAAGCAAATGGATCATTTACGTCATATCTTATGACTCCCCAGATATATGTAAGTACTTATTCTTAATTTGTTTTGATTTTAGTGGAAACTGAATAATTACATACAGATATTGTGACTTCAAGGGAAGCTCGCAGCTGGTTAATTTAGCCATGAAGCGAAATATCACTTAAATCATTTTACTTACACTTGAGAATGCACCTACTACATATTTCCCCACAGCACGGACCATGGGACTGTACATAATAGTAATCAATGCTTGTAATCCAAGTCCACTCAAATCTTCTCCGTGTTTTGAATGTGCAAATTATCATAAAATACTTTATTATATACAAATACCATATTTTTTAAATTTACAGTGTTCCCAATGATTCATCAACATCGTAAAATACTAGATGTGATAATTATTACTATTAG